>QYTT01090224.1:23842-39448 GCA_006980735.1 Dasypogon diadema
ATTTAGACTTAGTTTTGCATTCCTTTGTCGCTCTGTCATAGCTAGTTTCGGTGTTACTATAACTCCCAGGTACTTATACGCTTTAACTATCTCAATCTCACTGCCCTCATAAGCCCACGCTTCCTCTCTTCTCCTTCTCCCAACTTTTCGCTTAATTTATTTATCATCTGCTGTAATATTTCTGGTTTCTCTGCCATCATGACAATATCGTCTGCGTAGAATAGCACCCGTATCAGAATATCCGCAATATATAGACCTCCACCCGCGCACTCATGGATATCGTTTACAAACTCGGCAAACAGAGTTGGGCTCAACAAACATCCCTGTTTTACACCCATTCGGGTATCGAAAAAATCCGAAATCACATGTCCATCCCACACCGCGGATTTTGTGTTTTCATACCAGCTCTTAAGCACTTTAAGAAACCTTGTAGATACTCCCATATTATGTAATTTATAGAATAATGCCCGCCTTTCTATAGTGTCGAAAGCTGCCTTAAAATCTATAAAAAGCAATACACCTTTCTTTTAGGTACAGATAGCTTTAGTTTTATTATGCACATGAGATTAAAGAGGCACAACAAAAACTATTTTAAACTCTTCCGGATACGATAAGAATTATAACCTTTTTACTACTAACTATCTTTTTGACAATTTTAAATATTTACAAATTTCAATGTTTATATGAGTCCGATGTAAAGTTTTTCAAGGTGTCTGTCTCCAAAATCTAATGTGATGTATTTAATGAGTAAAATCAAAGTGTCCGCATAAATACATTCTCGACTGAATAAAATCAGACACTACAGATTATACTGCTTACTAAAAGTATCTGGTCACGTATGATTTTTCTCTTTAAAACTGAATTCTCAATGAGTTTATTTTCTTTTAATTGAAATACTTAATTTCTATAAAACGTGAAATGCCATATTTAAAATTCTTAATAATAATTAATAATAAAAAAAACGTAGCGGTAACTGCTACGTGCTATAGCTTAACTACTCCAAAAAATTCTAGCGATCTGACCGCTTCGCCAACCGAAAGGCCCAGATTTATACAAAAGGTACACCTATCTGGAAGTTTTCAAGAAAATTTCCAATAACTTTCCCAATCGGGCCAATCGGTTTTCTTTTAAATTTGATATTTTCCATTTTTCTCATATTAAATTCTCCTTTAATCATATTTTACTGTCGCATAGTCCAAAAAATTATTAGAATTAATTTTGTCATCTTTTTCACCCAAAATCTCTCCAGTGTGACAGGTACTTCCATATGGTGCTTGCAATGTTCTTGAGGGCTCCTTTGCTCATTTAAATTATATCTGGGCTATACTGCAGCCAGTTCGATTGTGGACTTATTTTCCGTCGGGAAATAAAGTTTTGCCAAAAAATTCGTCTTCTTCAGTTCTCACGTATAGTAGTTAGTATCTGTCAAGTATTTATTTCGTGCTTTTTGTTTGTATAAGCGGAGCGTTCAGGACAGATGGGTATTGAATATGTTTTCTAGCATCTTAACTTCAAAGGTAAGTAGGTACTCGGAAATACTTTGAAATCTATGAGAACTCTTTTTTTCTTTAGTGAGAATAAGCTATGTGCACTTCTTTTTCCGCTTAACATTTCAAAATAAGAGTAACTACTTTTCTAAATTTACATTCAAATGTGTTCCTGCTTTTCCATTTTTTAATACCAAACTATATTACCAATATTAACATCTATCCATCTTCTTTAACATAATTACCAATCTTAACATAATCAATCCTAACTAACCTAAATCCATTTAATTCCGTTTTGACTTCGGTTCGACTGTTGGTTCTTAGATTTCAAATCTCGTTTTGATCATAGCTGACTCTCACAAAGTACATGGTAAGTCAAAAAGATTTCAGCATCATCATCGGGAAACTCCATTGGTCCTACAATTGGAGGTCTCCCCCAACCACAACTAGGATCTTCAATATAATTATCCAATTCACAATTGGGAAACCTCTCTCACAAAAGCCATGAAAATGCTAGAGGATTCCAGTATCAGGATCGATAACTTCACCAACTCTACTTTTCAGGTCTCGTCTCAATCGCAACTAGGGTCTCGGGGGGGATCATATTTTACCATCGGAGTAAACTGCAATAAAAAAATATGCTCTGCAGCCAATTTCCTTAAAGTGGACACAAAAGGTAATTTCTCTCTCTTCGAGACAGTATAACACTTATTTATCCCCTTTTACCTAGGTACTCGATGCAACAGGTAATAAAATTTCGTCGTTGGAAACAAATCGGCCTTTTTATTTTATAACAATTATTGCAAAAACTCTTGTACTAACAACTATAGTATTTCCCTAATAATTTCTGAATCTGAGTTGTTTAATTTATGAGATAAAGGGTGTCGCAACAAGAGCGGAAAATTTAAATTTTCTTAATGTTTCTTTAAATTTTCTTATTGTTAAACATTATTTAAAAATGGTGATAGTTTCATTGCTAAGAGATAAGAGAATAAGAAGACGCTACATGCGGAAAAATTGTAAGCCAATCCTCTACATTCGCAATTGCTTCTTTCATAATATTAGTCCCAGAGGTGTAGTTAGTATTTGAAGACTGGGAAGGGCTCTTTGATTAAAATGCTCTATGATTAAAATGCCGCTCAGCTACCACTGAACACGAAAGGCGAATACAAAATGACGTCAGCAACAGAGCACTACGCAACAAAGCAGAATAATTTACATGAAGAATTTGCTAATTTTATAAGTCGATGTCTTTGTTTTTAGTAAATTTATTAATAGTGCTAACGAAGTTGTCACGAAAACTATTAAATTTACCGAAAAAACGACTTTTCTTTTGGATTTCTCCGATTGCTTCTGCAACAATGCAGTGCACACTTCATTTTTCAGTTTATTAGAGTTAATAAAGTTTTTTTATAATTACAGTTACACTTTTATCACTATACTAATATCACCGTATTAAAAACACTGCAAGTTAATAACAAATTCTATTTAAGTATTCACTTTTTCAATCTCAAGTCCACTAAACGAATGAAATTCGCAAGTAAATATGACACTTGTCAAAATGAAAGGCAAAAATCCTCTCTCCCGTGGTAAATTCTCAGAGAAAAAAAGAAAAAATGCTTAAATTCCCATACGTGTTTTACACGAATATAGTGTCTCCTTATTCTCTTATCTCTATGTTTGACTGGCATGATTCACAAATTGCGTCCAATTTTTGATAAACAAAATGTTCCAATGTTCCATCGACACGTATTCGTCCAGGTCGTTCAAGAGAAAACATCAGGACTGATTACCGGAATGGCGGAATATGAATCGTGTGGATCCGGAAGATATTTGTGTCCAACAGGACGGTACCACTTGCCACATATCACGTGATCCAATAGGATTATTGCACCAAACGTTGCATTACACGATTATGGATCAGAATTGGCCGCGTAGATCATGCGACTTAATGCCTTTGGACTTCTTTCTCTGGGGTTTTTTGAAGTCAAAAGTTTATGTCGGTAAGCGCACGACCATCCAAGCCTGAAGGAGGAGCTTAGACGCCGTATCACTGAGATCCAGCCACAATTATGCCAAACCGTGATGGAAAATTTCGTTTGGAAGTGGACTCCAGTCCCAGGCGAAGGCTTTTTTCGTGTCAATAATTTAAAGTAAATGTTTCAAAAAATTTACCATCATTATTGGAATTTAACCTGTTAACTGGGGAATAAGCTTTCAGTAAAATCGTTTCACAATGGGGACTTTTTCCTTTGCAGTAATTTCAGCACATCGCAAGGAATAAATAAAAGAAAATCGTTTTAAAATATTTAATGATATTAAATACTAAAATTAAACATTTTTAATCCAGAAAAACAAATCAGAAAAACAAATTAATTGAACGAATTTAAACAATTATTTCCTATGATATTCCCTAAAGCAATGCGGCATACACAAAGCAACACTGCAGTCGGGACACCAAAATCTCGATTCTTTCCTAAGACCTTTGGAATAGCATAATTTGCATCTCCTCGTTACATTTACTCTTGAAGAGTCGGATGGTATATAGTCTGCAAAATGTCTTTCAAAGAGTCGAGATGGTTTTGATGTCAAAGATGATCGTCCTGTACTAGTAGATGGCAACTGAGATCCGTCTCTATATTTTTCAACACCTTTTTCTACAGTTTCGATAAGGAAATGAAGCCTATCTAGGTGACCGCCATCTTTCTTGTATAAAAGATATGCATTCAAACACACCATGTCTAGTGCATGTAAAAATATCTTATAGTAATATTTTTTTACTTGGTTTCTAGCGATTTCATAAGTTTTCATTTGTCCGTCAGCAAGATCAACTCCTCCCATATTTTTATTGTAGTCAGCGATAACTTCCGGTTTTGATATCGTTTTCCTTCGTTTTTCTATTTCTACAAATTTATTGTCGTGGATAGTACTCAATATAATTACATCCTTTTTGTCTTTCCACTTCATAATCATTATTTTGTCTCTGTACCTAGCAATATGTTCATCTTTTTTCAAAACACAATTTTTGATATCAGATGGTATTCCCTTTCTATTTTTTCGCATTGTTCCTACAACATCGGTTTTTCTCCTGCACATCTTCTCAGCTAGATCAGTACTAGTATACCAATTATCGAGATATAGCGTATATCCCTTATCCAACAAATCGTGGCGAAATTCAAGAACAATACGATTTGGTCCCTGTTCTTCTGGATAATTCGAACCATACTGCGTGTCTTTACCTGTATATATAATGAAATCACTTATCACTTCGATGGAATGTACTGTTTCCAAGACAGTCTTCCTTTCCATAGCAAAAGAGACTCATCTACAGATATTTCCTTATCTGGTACGTATAACACCTTGAATTTGTCTCTCAAATAGTTCAAAATGGAATCGATTTTATAGGTTTTTTTGTTGCACACTTTTAGGTCGAAAGCATTGTTATCACTAAAATGTAAAAATTTTACTAACAGCTGGAATCTTTTGTCTGACATAATTTTATTAAAAAAATGGAGTCTCCAGACTTTCTCGCTTTGTGAAATAAAGCTGATAAGAAGGTTTTCCTATTATTCCTTGCAAAATTAGTAAAAAAATAAATACTCTCATCTCTCGGTCATTTGTGTCAACCCACGAGAGACATCTTGAACGCGGTTTCATGGAAGTATTTTTTTTCAAAAAACTGTCCGACGTATTTGTTAGATTGTTCCACAATAAGTTCTACAAAATTATCATCGATAAATTTCTCGAAATAAAAAAGGGAATCCTTTTCTTCAGGTCCTTCAAACGTAAGTCTAGATTGAGATAAAAACGGGAAAGGCGATCGCAATATTCTTTCACATTTCCATTCAGCTGATGTCGGTTGAGTATTTTGGTCTATGACATCATCATCCTTTAATTCAATGTCCGGACCATCCGTAAAGAAGTCGTTATCGCTTTCTTCCGAACTGGTACTTATTCTTAGAATTCGACGTCGTT
Source organism: Dasypogon diadema (assembly GCA_006980735.1). Lineage (NCBI taxonomy): Eukaryota > Metazoa > Arthropoda > Insecta > Diptera > Asilidae > Dasypogon > Dasypogon diadema. The sequence goes on from QYTT01090224.1 coordinate 29,305, forward strand.
TACCAAACCTCCCGGGCAATATTTCATCGTCACTTTCAGACAATTCAAAAATATTTTCTGTTTCACAATAATTTTTAGCCATATTTATAAAAAACTAACAATTACTCAAATCTACAAGCTATTACTAATATGTAAAATACTGAAATGCAGACTAAAATGAAATTAAGTTGTGCAAATTAGGAGTGTTATCACAATTTATGAGCGGACAAGTGTTTCCATTGATCGATTTTTCTTAAACAACGGTCAAGTGACAGATTGCAAAAAAATGTAAGAAAAATTTCGTCATGCCCATTGAAATAGTCTTCCCAGCATGACGAAAAATCTCGTCATACCCAGTTAACAGGTTAATAAGTGTTTCAGAAAATCAATTTTCACCAACTACAGTTGGTTAAAGTTCAAAATGTTTACTCTAGTATTATTTCGGTTTTTCCTTCCCTCACCAAGTAGTGTTGCCGCAAACTTAAAATGAAAAATCCGAAGATAACTCCTGGAAAATTTTATTTTTATCAAATATATGCGATCTAAATACATACTCTTATTGAATTTAAGGTGCTGTTACTTAATTTATTAATCTTTTTGGTTTTAACAATGGTTACAATGTTGAAAATTCGTTCACATTCTGCATTCGAATGTGATAAAGAAAAAAACTAATATTGCTTATTCAAATAAGTTCGAAAAACGCTTTCATCTTAAAAATGTTTAATTTGTTATAACTGACACCAGAACTCTTGAATATTAAGTATAAGTAAAGTAAAATTGAACAAGCCCAGAAGAAAGAAATTAAACTATTTACTCGAAGTAAAAATATCGGTAGATTTTATAGTGAAATCCGTAGTCTGTAGATTCCCACATTTTGGAGTAAAATATCTGTATATTATGGCTAAATCCGTAGAATTGGCAACACTTACATCAAGTGTAACGCTTTTGAGAGATTGAAACGTCTCAATGATATGATTTTGCGGATAGTTTTAAGACATCGTGGTCAAAAATTGCTTCATTCTGTTTATCGTCGCCAAGGTGTTATTTATATTCAGAAGACTGATGATGGTTACGTCACTGGACTCGCTAAATCGAATTGCATCTGAAGTGGGAATTGCGGGGGGTCATCATAGCATTCAATAATGTTGTCATTACTTTTATTCTTTACTATCTTGGAAATATTTTCGAATTTCTCTCCTGTAATTAGTGATTTTGTCTTTGCTTATGTAGTAATTTTAGGTGTACGCATTTATGATATGTTTACGCTGGTATGTCTTATTTTTACTACTTGTATAGTTTTTTGTCTGCGATGCTTTTCTGATGTCCTAATTTGAGTCTTTCTTTAACTGAACCTGGATAACCGTGGTTGCAGTCTGAATGAGTTGGGAATACTGTTAAATATTTTTTGTAAGCACAAACGCGGATTAAATATTTCCAAACTAAATGCTAGTAGTATAAGGAGCAAGACTGATGAACTTAGAGTTATGTTTGGTAATACAAATCTTTATGCAATGTGTATAAGCGGAAGTTGGTTGAATAGTAGATAATATTTCGTCAGTATCTGTAGCAGTTCCTCGATTTAAATTACACAGTGTCCAATAAATTCGAATTTCCCATGAAAATTTAAAATAAGTTCGTTTGTTAGTAAATTTTTTTCACAATTAGATTCCGCTATGATTACCCAGCTTGCGTTAAAAAATCAGACTGTTATCAGTTTTGGTTAAAGAGTGAAAAGCGATGGAAGCATTACGGGCACTTATCGTAAATAAATTTGTTAAAGGAATAGAATTTGGTGATATTTTCCGAATTTTAAAAGAGGTAGGTATACGGAGGGATTTTATTTATAAGATTATTAAACATTTTGAGAAAACGTCTTACGTTAAAAGCCGTAGCAGAAATGGACGTCCGCGAATAGTGTGCAGTAGGGGACACATTAAAGTTGTAAGAGAGCAGATTTGAAGAAATAAGGCGCGTTCGATAAGGAAACTTGCTGGACGTTTAGGAATATTGAAATCTTCAACTTATTTAATCCCTTAAAAAAGATCTTGGCCTAATGTCTTATAAAAACATAAAATATATAAACAGCCTTAGGCTGATTACTTGATACCCTATATGATATAAATCATCTCATAAAACTCTTCTGTACAAAATTCCTTTTCGAATTTTGTCCAATAATCTGGAAATTCAATATGCTGGCTAAACCAAGGAGTAGGTCATGTGGCCTATTTTCGTTTTTTCGGCTTGGACTCCCATAAAACACATCTCTGCAAAATTTCAAAGTGATAGGTTGCTTCCCCTTCGAAATATGTCCAATAATTAAGAAATCCAATATGGCGGCCCGATCAAGGGGTGGGGGAATATGAGCTATTTTCATTTTACTGGTTAGGCGTCTCATGAAACTGCTCCTTACTAAATTTGAGAGCTATACGTTCTTCCCTATCAGAATTATGCCCAGTAATCCAAAAATTCAATATGACGGCCTATTGAATGAGTGGGGGATCCGCTCCATTTTCGAACTTAGGTCAGAAAATTTTCTGGAAATAATATATACCAAATTTCAGCCTTCTAGCTCAATTCGTTCTCGAGTTATCGTGTATATAGACGGGGATGGACGGACAGACGGACGAACAGGCGGACATGCTTAAATCGATTTGTTTTCACATTCTGAGCATATGTATGTAATTAATTCTGCTCTAGCATTATTGGTTCTATGCGTTACAAACGTTGGATCAAAACTAATATACCCTATCTATCATATAGGATATAAACATAAGGTTCCTGGAATCATCTTTATCGCAACAAAAGCGAGCTGTAAGAGTTCACGTTATTCTTGCTTGGTACGCTGGGGATGAACTCGGTTTTTGTGACGAAAAACTCTTTGTTTTTGAATAGCCACACAAACCCACAAAATGATCTAGTATGGTCAGTAAGAACGGATGATAGAAATAAATAATACGTTCCCAATTATTAAAATGTATCCTTAGTCATAGTTTGGGGCGGATTTTGCAAAAAATAACTAACTTCCCTTTGTATTTATTAAAAGGGGGTTTAAAATCAGTCCCAAATATTACAAAAAGGAAATCCTCGAATCAGTTGTACCACTGTTAGAAGTTATTCCGCTAAAGTTATTACTAATTCCAACAGGACAGCGCTGCACCGCATTCGGCAGGTGCAGTTCAGACTTGGTGTTTTGAAAATTTTGTGGACTTTTTGTCGAAGGACGAGTGGCCACTTGGTAGTCCTGATTTGAATCCCTTGGATTTTTATATTTGGCTACACGATGGCAAAATGTTAGTTTTAGCAGGTATGGGAATCAGCAGAAACAAGGATTGCTTTATTTTAACAATTTTTATTCCAATTAGAAATCCATTACATGTACTTCTTAAAAATGTCGGCCGGAAGAAGAAAAAGAAAAAGAATCACGTTTTCAACGTGAAGTTAGCAAGTTGGGTGATAGGTTGATGTCGCAGGGTTGTGTAAAATACTTTGCTTACATTTCTAACACAAAACTTACTGACCAAAAAATTTGCAATTTGAAACAATCCAAGCGAAAAATCTCGAAACTTTGGGACAAAATGCCGAAATCAAATGCGTGCCACTTGCAGTTGTTTCGAAAAGTGATTACTGGTAGTAAAAATAATAAAGGGGGGGGGGGATTATTAAAAAGCATTTGATATAAGTATTTAATACCTACGTAATATCGATTTTCAATAAACATTTCAAAAAAATATTCATTTAGTTTCCCTATTTTATATTTTGTTTCTGTATTCGAATTTACCGTGCATATCGTAGGAATCGTGTAGAACGGGTCGGCGATGGTGTAGCAATTTTCATTAAGGACTCTTTAAAATCTATGGTTGTCAACTTATCCACTTTTTCTGATATAGATTTTATTTGCGAAGAGATTTCTCACGGTAATTGCAAACTTTTAACTTGTTTGCGTATATTGTCCTCGTAATAATTTCTCTCCTACGAATATTGTCAAACTCGAGAGTACACTGATTTAATTAATTACACAACAGCTTTGACGAAGTATACATTTATTGTACGTACGATTATAATTACGCCATTTGTTGTACAAACTTTTCTTTAAAATTACAAAATCTTTCTCTTCAACTTTATAATTACTTCTTTGTTTTTACAAAACCAATATACTTATGTTTTCGCTTGTACAAATTCCAAAGTATATCGAAAAGTTTGCACACTTGATTGAGTATGTATTAAAGTTTATTAGATCTTGAAAGAAACGTTTTTGTGTATCATTAGATTTATCAATGAATGCAGGTTTTAATCTATCAATTGATATTACAACTATTTTAACGTTGACATTAATTGAAAACTTTTTATCATTATTTTTAATTACTTTAAAAGGTCTTTCGTAAGGATTTTGCAATGTTTCTTTGGATCTGTCTGTCTGTCTGAAAACAAATTCGCAATCTTTCAGTTCTTTCGGAATGTAAAAGTCTCTTCTTTGATCTCGAGAATTAATTGTCAAAATAATTCTCAGTTTCGACTAAATTTGTCGGATTGAGAAATTTCCATGATTTGTAATGAAGAATACACTAGCTCTGCCGGATAACATTTGAGGTCTTCTTTAATAGTAGTGCGAAAACCTAATAAAATGGCAGGAAGGTGTAATAACAATTGTCTATTGAACCTTTCGATCATTCCATTTGATTGTGGACTGTAGGTTGATGTTCGAATTTTTTCCGTACCTAATAAATTAGTAACTTCTTGGAATAATTTAGTTTCAAATTGGCTGCCTTGATCAGTAGTAATAATCAGTTGTATAGTAAATCTTGGAAAGTACTTTTCTGTGTGTTACTTTTCTTACTTTTACTGTGTTAGCTGTGATATCCTTGATGGGATAAATTTCTGGCTATCTAGTGAAGCGATTGATGAGGGTTAGTAAATAAATGAATCCTTTTGCAGGAGGTAGAGGACCAACAATATCTGAATGTATGTGGCCGAATCTCCCTGATGGCAGTTGAAATTTCTTAACTGGAGATTTGGTTTGTTTTTGGGCAATGAATACAAGATCTTGTCTACAAATTTAAATCTGCGTTCATTCGAGACTAAAAATATTTCGATGTAACTAATTTCCCAGTAGTCCGAATGCCTGGATGTGAAGGGTCGTGAAATAAATCGAATATATTTCTTCGTAAAATTCTTGGTATGAGGGTTTCGCCCCGTTTCTAACCAAATTTTATTTTCAGAAGAAGGAATGTTAGCACCTGCTAATTTGACTTTGAAAGAAGGATTAGGGTCTTCGGCTTCATAATCTTTTTTTGAGCTTCTGTGATAATATCCCAAGTCAATTTTGTCTTCATTAATCGTGTGGCACTCTTCATTATTTATAAGTACTCTTGAAAGAGTATCTGTCACAACATTGGATTTACCTTTGATATACTACCTGATATCTGAGGTAAATTGAGTAATATAATCTAGTTGTCTAGCTTGTCTTGGATTTCTTTCAGCTTTAGTACAAATAGTAGAGGATAATGACTTGCGTGAAAACTACCAACTCTCAACCTTCAAGAAAATGTCTGAAATGTTTAATAGCTTAATAAACTGCTAACAGTTCTCTATCAAAGATGGAGTATTTCGATTCTGCTGATGTTAGTTTCTTCGAATAAAAAGACAACGGTTCCCATTTATTGTTGTTGTGTTGCTCTAGCATTGCACCTAACCCTGTACTTGAGGTATCGAAAGTTAAGCTTAAAGTGGTGTTAACTAGAGGGTGGTGGAGACAAATGTATTTTTGACTTGCTTGAAGTCTTTTTCGTAGACTCCTGACCAATCGAAATTCTTTTGATTTTTTTGTTTCTTTAAAAGTTTTCTTAGATGAGCATGAATTATATTTAGGAATTCTGCTAATTGTGCAATGAATCTATGGAAATATTTTACCATTCCTATTATTGTTGTATCTGTCTAATAGAAGTCGGTGACGGATAATTTTGTATGAATTTAATTCTATCTTCAGAAGGGAGAATTCCGTCTTTTGAAATTTTATGACTTAAAAATTCTAAAGAATATGCTCCAAAAATGCATTTACCTGGATTTATATTGATTCCGAATTCCTCAAGTCGAATAAAAACTATTAAATGTTTCTTATGTTCTTTCTCATATTTGCTAGTTACCAAAATATCATCTATATAAACGAAAGTGAGATACAGACCATTTAAAACTGTTTCCATAAAGCGCTGTAAAGTTTGTGCAGCGTTTCTTAGATCGAAGGGCATTCGTGTAAATTCGAATAGTCCAAAAGGTGCCGTAATAGCTGTTTCTTCAGCTACTGGAATATGATGGTAAGCCCTTACCAAATCAATTTTTGAGAAAGTAGAACAGCCATTCAAGTTTAATGTGAAATTTTGAACGTGGGGTATTGGATGGAATCTTTTTTGGGTACCATGTGCAAAAGTGATGAAGTTGGAGAGGAAGATGTTCTACATAATTTGACCATATGTGATCAAGTTCTACCTTATAGCCAAGCAAATTTGATCGAGTTAGAGATAATTCCAGTTAGAGGAAAAGCTTTTCATTAGAGAGTTGCCTACTGCCAGTGAACAAAATTCGAGTTACGGAAGGATTTGGGTTGCAAAAATTCGACTTAAAGAATTTTAGAAGCAATTACTTTACTATATTAGGAAGCTTAGTGCTCTTTTGATAGAAACATTTAATAGAAATGAGGTAAATAGTGTAATGTATCTCCCTGATATACTGATATGCAGAAGAACCTCTTTTTTAGTTGACTTTGCTAAATTAGGTTCATTACATAGCATAGGGCCATTGTCTACCAAAAGTTGACATTGTCTACGTTATTTATGCATTATCTACATTGTCTGTACATTTTTAACGTCGGAGTGTAAACAATACAAATATTTACATAAATGCTCATCTCTGCTTTCAAATGCTCATTATCAGAACAATTCCAGTCTAAAAAATTAGTAAAAAGTGGTAAAATTAGAGGAGTTTTTTTTTATTTTGCTTCCGCAATATAACCACACTTTAGCTACGTGAATCTTAGTATTCTGTTAAGTTATTTATTGCTCTTTAGATCCTCAAGTATTTTGATTGATTTCCTTTGCCGCTTCTACATTTTGCAAAGTAAGAATTCATTGCGTTATATTCGAAGCAATGGAAGAAGGATGGAACAAGGAGAAATATGCCAGTGTCCCAGAATCCAAAAGGTTATCTTTGATCAGTACAAGTTTTAAATTAAAACTGTTGCATTTCTTAATCCTCTATTTTTCAGGTCACCAAAACGCTAAATTGTAATAATTTATATGAAAACCGAATGACAGGCACACAGAATAATGAAGCAAATTATATTAGTAATGGTGAACTGGTCGTAATTTTTTCACGGAAGAGTTATTACATATGTATTTTTAACTGTCCTGAAGAAACGTCTTGTTCTACTTTGGTTGAAAGCTGTAGAAACAATAAAAGATGCTTTCAACGTAAATGCTTTATGTGTTTAGTCTGACAAGCACTTTATAACAAACTAGAGCCATCGAAATTAAGAGGTGCACAACGATTTGTAAGTGGTCTGAATTTTATACGTAAGGCAGTGTGTGTAGTAAACTATGTAAAGCATCCAACTTAACCGGATTTTCATTTAACCGAATCACCCTGGGATCATGGTGAAACTAGGCTCTAGTGTATTATTATTTTTATTGATATAGTAAATACAACTAGCTGCTCTTAGATGGGTTAGATCGTTTCGTTATAGCCCTTCAAAGTACTTTTCAATTCAAGACAAATTTCCACACGATTTCTTAACTTTGGGTTACTCCAATGACACATGTGTTTCCTGAATATTTTCGACATAATTGACGCATTTCCATTTCTTAGCTCCCCCCGAAGACATACGTTTGATCTTATCTATGCACTGCACCGCTTGATATCTTTGAAATTAGGAAACCCATAAAGCACATAATCAGAATATTTTCATTTAGGCAAACAGTTTCTGGCTAACATCTGCTCCCTATCAGGCAAGATAAATTCAACAGAAGAACTCTCAATCAAGTACAAAACCGATCAAGAAAAAATTTCATTCGACAGATTTAGGCCGATGTCTGTTAAGACGGAGAATTTCGATACACAAACGACTTATTGTCGGGGGTGACCCTCTTTTTGATTTTCGTCGGACTTTGGGACTTGTTAATTTATTGGACACGGTACACACTTTTTGCTTATTTAAAAAGAAAAAAACTTGATCAAGAACATATGTTCTCGCATGGGATTAAGATTTAGCGAGCTCCCGACCATCACGTCAGTAAATTAGATTTGAATATTTTGGTTTGAACTGCGCACAATTATTTTACCAAGGATGCTTTAATGTTTATAAAAGTGTCAAAGATAAAAGAGAATGACACTAATGGGCAAAAACACATTTTTATTTTTGTGCGGGGGACTTTAATGACCGCAGGAATGATAGAAAGGATTATTTATAGCAATTATCCGAAATCACAAAGCACATAAGATGATCTCTAATTTTGCTCATATCCGCACATGCAGTCTATTTTTGTCTATAAACGATGTAAATGTACTTCTAAGAGTGGGTTGGTTTGAAATCCCATGATTTATAATATATTGGAATTTGACACATCAATTTTTGAAGTTGTCGTTGACACTACTATGAATGGACATCTACGAAGGGTCGTTCGATTAAAAACGATTGAAAACGGAAAAATTTAGAAAAAAACAATTTATTCTTCTTTATGCAGTGGGTACAGGAAACCTTCAATTTATTGATGGAATAATGAATACAACTAATTATAAAAACTACCTTAAGACAAAGCGCATCTCGTTTAAGTGTGTTTAAAGATCTTATTTTGTATCAGGATAGCGATCCTAAGCACGCGGCAATAAATTCCACATAAGCTGTCCGTATCAAGAGGAAGATACGTATGAGATATAAAGCGAATCTATTTTCATATGTCTATGGAAGAGTTGTTACTTCAGATAATTTTAAATTGTGTCTTTTATCCCAGTTAATACGTGTTTACAATACCTGTATTGAACGCTTTGTTTGGCGTAAAAGAGAATATTGCTAAGGTGAGGGAAATCCAGGCGGGAAAAGAATACGAACAGTTGCAAAAAGAATGGAAAAATGCTCGTTTGGAATTTATACAAAAGTTTCCGCTTAGAAAATAAGTGGGTAATAACTTTGGTTTCAATCGGAAGACGATAACTATTCAAAATCACTAATGTTACGAAAATTCTACAATCCTGTATCAGGGGCGGATCCAGACTTTCGATTTTGGGGGTGGGTGCTTTGTTTTTTTTTCAAAAAATGAATGCCAGTAGAAAACAAAAGTCTTCTTATAGTACTTATTAGAGATAATTACCTAAAAGTCGAGCTCAACGTCCCTATGAAAATAAATACGCATCAAAGCGAAGGCAGTGAACCCCTCTTCTCTCAAAGTTGCTTTAAGCTAAGTTTTAAGTCATCGGGGAGTTGAAAAGGAATGTTCTGTTGTTGCTAAACTAACCGGCAACTAATGCCGGATTGGTGCTCATTTAAGCTAACATTCGAGAGTAAAATATGTCTTTCAACAGAGTTGGTGTATCTGAGAAAGCTATTAGTAGGTATCTTGCTATTGTTGGGAAAGTTGAAAGGATCGGGAAAATGTTCCATATGAATAAAAAAAATCAAAATCTTAATCATTTGGAAATCTGCTTATTATTGGCTAAGGAGTTATTAAGCTCTCAAGACATAAAAAAGTAGGTGATCTTAAAAAACACACCTGCACTTTACTTCCTCAAACTTTTATTTAAAAAATTTGTTAATTGTAATTCTATAAACTAATATGAAGTCATATGGTTTGCGAAACACTGCCACACTACTACAAGCTCGGAAAGGAATTTGAACACAAAAGTTGAAGATGTTTTTTTATGAAATCAAATATGTTATCTGCAATGTAGCGTAAGATTTTTGAAAAATATTGAAAGCTGAGAAAACGACAACCACTTATCATAGAAATTAAATTCGTTTTTTTAGCTCAAAGATTGAACTTTAAAGTGTCACAAAAAGTGGAATTGAAATATTTAAAAAAATAAAAAATCTTGTTCCCAGGAAGACACGTTTAAGTTTTTAGTGCTATTAACTGTTTACCGTATTTTAATTAGAATCGATATCGCTATTTAGTGTCAAAAACAA
>QYTT01090226.1:21900-35051 GCA_006980735.1 Dasypogon diadema
TAAGTGTAAATTAATATTAGTTATTTCACATTTTTAACTTTTAAAGAAGTAACTGATAGTAATAAAATATAGTATTGCCTTCATTTGACGTTGTAAGTTTTTCCAACATAATCGACGCCGACGTACGCACAAAAATTAAACATAATTTTTATTCAGACTGGGAATCTTATCTTTCACTTTTAACCCCTACGTCCAGAGATCGTAATTTTAAAAGTTGTTAAGTGTCTTATCTATTGCAAATGATTTTTATATTGAGTCTTAATAGTTGTTGCTTCTTTTCTCTCAAAAGAATATAAACTGAGCTGAATCTCAAATTGTAATTTCATTCAAAGCGAAAATGTTGAACAATTCAATTTTAGTGTGCAATGAGAAAAAATTGATAAAAAATTATTAAGGGATGTAAACTTGATATGATTGAGATTGAAATGCAGCCTCTAAATTAGAAATCTTATCTTGTACAACTTTGTGCAGTGAAAGGAGTCGTGCCAAATTAAAGAATTGTCTTGAATTATTTAATATATTTTTAACGAAGAAGCAAATTTTAATAGGAGTAGTTGCTGAGCATAATTGCTATTCATGCTTCTTTTGTTAAACGAGGTAGTGTTCTTTTCTTTTTTGTTTTCTTTTATTTATTTAACTGTATAGTCATAATATTTGACTTATAGATCTGTGATGTTCTTTATTTTGATTGTAATCGTTTGCTATATATATAGTATTTTCAGTATAGCTCTCCGAAAAGAAAGTCTATTACCACCAATTTGCTTCAAACTTCTAATTATTGTTCTTCAACAAATACTTAATGGGGCAAGTAGATTGATTTTATTTTGACCTACTTTTGCAAGGTTTTTGATAGAATTAACAATAGAATTTTTCTAAATAAACTATGGCTTTTGTTAGTTTTCTTAGATGGCTTTGCTCCTATTTATGTCAACAAATCCAGCCAGCGCCATTTCATGGTGTCTTATCCAGGGAGATATGCAATTTATCTGGGATGCCGCAAGGCAGTCACTTCAGTCCATTTCTCTTTATTATCCGCTCGTGCTTTCAGTCATTAATGTTTCTTCCGTCTGTCGAATCTTCGTACTAATTATGATATTCATGAACCATCATCATTAATGTTACGCTACTTCAACGATAACTACGATAATATTGATTTAAGTCTTTCCAGATGCCAAATCAAAGATCAGCTTCGTTGAGATTGAACTGAATATTGTTCACACAGAAGATGCTAACTCAAAATATGTTCGGCTTCCGTTTATAACTTTTGAAAATACTTTTGAACGCGGTTTTGTGTGGTAGTGGAGCTAATACATAGTTTCAAAGGTAATATGTGCTCTCCTCTTCGAATTTCGTTCCATGTAAAATTTACATATTGCATTGAAAGCTTTCACTGAATTTTCCACTACGTAACACACATTATAACTATTACTTTGCTAATATAACCAGTATTTCATACAAATCTGCTTGTTTGTGAAAATGTCTCCCAGAATTTAATTTGCGCACCAAATATTTCAACAGGGGTTTCACGAACAACCTCTAGGCAATTAAATTTCCATAAATGGTTACAATTGAAATTTGTATCAGCATCAATAGATTCTGTATAAAAATATGCATCTGCACAAATTTCCATGAGAAGGCTGAGAAATGAAGTACCTTTAATTAGTAAAAGTTGATAATCAGCTTACAAATAGAAGAGGAACACACAGATGGTAAGATATACTTTTGATGTGAAGATGACTGTAATTAACCCAATTACCCTACAATTAGAGAATGAAACACGTTCACACATGTAAAACTATTCATGACATGTGGTGATACCACCCCCATGCCATATTCGGGCGCTTTAAAAACGGAGAACTTGACTCGTAACATGAGCCGTTAAAATATTCACAACGTATGCCTTGCAAAGATAATTAAAAATTCCAGGAAAGTGGAGATGGTTCTTTTAAAAGTTGGTTGTTTTTTTCCTTCTTATGCAGGATCTTTTCAGGAGAGATTAAGGTATCGCTCATAGCTTTTGTGAAATTAGAATTTTTCCATATATTTGCATCGAAAATTTCCCCTAACTGCATGATAATCCCATGTACAAGGAAATTGCTTGGATTATGAACAAGGAGCAAAAGCACTCGGCGGAAATCGAAGTTTCGAATACGTAATACCTGCTTCTGAAATCAAGGACCCGTTGAGAGTCGACGTGACGGGAAGAACATCCTCGCCTGGCAATTGAGAGCTCAGGGGGTCTCCTAAAGTTCAAATAAAAAATAAATACAAGAGAAAAAATATTATTATTCACAAATTTGATATGTAGGCTACTTGTTTTACTTATTTTAACTATCGAAAATTCCTTTTATTTGAATCATGCCGATGTTAATAACTTATTTTTTTACAAAATCTATAATTTTGCAACTGGAGCAAAATACACGTTAAAATCTTTTAATGCCTACTCCAAAAATAAAAAATGCCTGGGCCTGGAGAAATAAGACCATTATATTTCGTATTTATATGAAACTTCACATTTCAGTTCATTTTCATTTTCAAGCGTTATTTCTTCGAACGTTATCTCCGGGGGCTTTTATTTCCACCATAAATAAATTTTTCACCATCAGTCTAGTTGTTTTTAAGTCATGTTTGCTTTGAAAAAAAATCAATATTATCACGAGAACAATACCTGCAAAAAGTAAAAGTCTGTATTTATTCAACAATGGTAATATTTTACTTTGAAAATCTGCACCAAACATTTGCGACTGTGGTGTAATTTTTCATCTGCCAACTCCTGCAAATGTGGGCGGTAAAAAATTTAAGCAGCCGTGAAATAGATTAAAGCACCCTCAGGTAAATGCTACTCCAAATTCTATTGAAGTTTATCCTTTAGAACAAATTCAAGCGAAAAATTACCTTAAGCATGAAATTTCGTTAAAATTACGTCAAAATCTGATTTTTAAACTATGTTACACCAAGAACTTGAAAAAGTCGATTATCCCGAAGGGTTTTCTTTATATTCACTTCCAAAAAGGTAAAAGGTTTCTTTTATTTTAATAAAAGCGAGGGTCAGCTTTTTTGCACCCTTAAGTTTGCTAAATGATAGTTTACAAGTCCCATTGTATTTATTAAAAAGCACTTTTCCTTAGTTTTACAAAGAGATAGGAACGGATTAAATTTTATAGAAATGTGCCAGATTTCATTTAAGTATAGAAAAAGGACTAACAAAAGGTGGAATTTTGCTTCGGAGTATCTTTGTTCTATCTGGATATGTTTTTGTATCCATTACTTCCGACCATTCTATCTGGTTGATCACAAAATACTAACATCCCTTATATATGTATTTGTAATTAAGAAAGTGAAAAGGGATTTAGGCTCGTGAAGTTTATAAGGAAATGTATCCCGTTGATTAACAAGCTGCAGGAGTTTAATGAAAATTAATGAGTAATTCAGGTAGAAACACAAATGTTAATAAATTCACACCCAGCTGAAAGGAAAGTGGGAGTTACTTTGTACAATGCCTAGTTATTTATTGATATCTTGCCCCAAGCATTATAATTAAGTCGTTTAAGGTATCTACCATAATTGGTAATTTTTACTTTGTTTCACGGAAATTGGTAACTACAGTGTTGTTCTTAAATTATTTTTAAATCCCTACCCTCCTGATGAGATTAGTATTTTGTTGAAACAATACAAGACTTGGAAGAAATTATTTTTAAGTACAAAATGATATTAAATGAATACAATAATTGGCGAACAAGAGCACTGGGAACAGGTTTAATATTTATTGTAAGATCCATTTCATTAATTTTGTATTGAAATACTTTATTGGAAAACCAGAAGAAGAATAACTAGCTCATGAATATTGATAAAACGAGCCGACTTGAATCAACTATCATTTAGTCAATATTGTTTTGAATAAAATACATAAATTTTAAAAGATATGGGTGCGTACTTGGGATTTGGTTCGAAAAATTTGAAAGAAAAGTACGAGCATGTAAAAAAGTACATATTTGAAACTTTGACCTTTTCGGAAACTAGATACAAAGAAATCGTGCATATAGATGGATAGAATGTCTGTAACTAAAACTAAGTGGTTATGAAAGCAAATTGCTTTCCCCATCTTAGGAAATACATCGTCTTCGACAGATAGAGGTCGACCTAAACTGGATTTTCAGGGAAGTGGTGAGCCAACCAAGCGACTTAAAACTGCTGTTTTACGGTCCTGTTGCTGAAGTGGTATATGCAGCGCAAATGAGCCTTCGTTCAAGTGGAAAGCCAGATGCCGCCTTTGTATTGAATGATATAACTTCCACATATCCAAGAAGAGCTTCAAAATATAGTCGAAAAAAATCGAATAAGTATTTTCATCGGAAAAAGCTCTTTTAATGTTCATGGAAGCGAAATTCACTCGTCATCAATACAATAAAATTGAGAGAGGCAGTTAAGGATCAATATCCGCCTTATAAAATGGTTCAAAGAGCAAAACTTGATTGTTACCCTGATGACACCGCGGTGATAGAAGAAAGTGCTGCTGAGGTGCCACCACAGAACCTGTTAGAAGGTATCAATTCTCAAAAGGAAGTGTTATTGACAGTCCAAAATTAACTTTAATCTTTAAATGGGGCTGTGATGGAAGTGTAAGTCACATTGAACACAGATAAAAGTTTGTGAAAGGTTCGAATTCAGAGGCTTTTCTGTTTTTAAGCTCATATCATCAAACAACGCAAGATACTGAATGCGATTTTCACAGCGGAATAATTAACATTAAAAATACTCTACAGTCGCAATGATTGATGGAAAAGCTTGCAATGCTCTTACTGAAAGCACATCAACAATGAGATATTACCTTTGTGGAGCCACTTCGAAGGATTCTAATGAAGGAAAAAGGTCTTCAACGTTATAAATTTGAACTATCTTCGCTACCCGAATGGTTCCGTTTCTTTGAGTGTATTTTGTGTTTAGTACATAAACTTACATTGAAAAGGTGGCAAATTAGAGGTGATGTGGAGAAAAAGATTTTGTAAGAAACAAAGCAAAGAATCCAAGCTGAATTTATTCTTAAAATGGACTATGAAGATTTATTTAACTGCCACCCATTTTACTGATGTTATTCTTTCGGCTTTCAAATTTATGTATCCTTGTCTTGTAAACAAAAACTTTCTGTAAAATGAAGTTTTGTGGTCGAATAGTTTTGATAGTTGCACTTTTGGACAGCAAAAAGTAGAAAATGGGAAATTTCCCCTAAAATCAAATTAAAATAACCAGCACATGTGGTTGAGGTTTGCTTCAGGATTCCATACCACATGCAGAAATTTCCATATCACTGGGATGAACTTGATATTATGAAAATACTACTTGTATGTTTTTCATCCTTATTACGAAAATATCTACAGGAAGCTTGCTTTTACTCAAATATTGAGCCACGGAAATGATATACGAAAACCTTTAGACCAGATTTTAGTTACAGAATAAGGATAAGCAACATGAACTTAACACTTTGACTGGGCGTACGAATTTCGCAGGTAATTAGAATTCAATTTCACATTTCAGCTTTTAACGTAATGAGAAATTAAACTTTCATGCTGCAAACTGACAGCACATAATATCATCATGATATCTGCTCCGGAATACATCAATTCGCATTAAAATGTTCCTCCTTCATCCCAACAGGGTGTACTTGACGGAAGTTGATTTGTTGCTTCTGTTCTTTGTTTTGGTAGTTTTTCATCCTGAAATTCAGAAAATATTATTTCATTTGCAGAAATATGTTCGCCCAGAAATGAAATAAAGAAGGGGCGGTGTTGGTTCTGCCTGCGAACGTTAGCTGACATTTTATGATATATGAGGAAACAAGGTTTTGAAAGCCCATGTGCACTTAGTATGTGTACTGTATTCCATTAGATTAACACCTGTTGACGTGTTTAATCAATAAGATGAGACGGCAATAATAAGTACGTTTGGTAATGAATACAATTGCCTGGGGAATGATTGCAATTCCGAAATAATTATTGATTCAATGGGAGAATTTCTTTTAGAAGGAATTTGCTCGGCAATTTGCCCTTTACGTTTCTGAATGAGAATTGATTTATTTAAAAAGCAGTAATAGGCAATGTTCCTTAGCTTCGAAATTAAAAGAAATACTTCTTGTTTTTTCTTTTTTTAATTATAGAAACATAAAAATGTACATTTTAGTATTTAGGATGTAGCTAACAGGGTACCCGGTACCGGGTTTAACCAGGCAGTAATCAATTTTAAGCAAGTTAACTAGAAATTTTATGTTTTATGTATTATTTTATCCCCTTCCAAACAGCTTTATGAAAAATTAAATGCTACTAATATTACAGCCACTTAACTAGTAGGTAAGATGTTATTAGTTATTGTTTTCCTTCATTACTAAATTAAATTTCAAAATTTATTTATTTATCTATCTGCGACAATTACCATTAATCCATGTAGTTTGCATTCGTTCGATTGAGATGGAAGGCTCTTCGTCCAATTTAACAGATTCAAGACGATTAGAATCTAAAGCCCCCTGCTAAGCGGTCGTACTACCGCTGATGTTATGAATGGTGGAAGAGTGGTATGAGGAACAGGATTTCACTAACAATACTAGCAAGACGCGAACGATAACCTTCATTTGGAAGACAAAGAATCTGGAATTTAAACCACTTATGCTCTTTGGATTTGAGATCTAACCTTCAAGGAAGGTACCTGAATGGGTGTACCTCCGAAAATAATTAAACTTTTACTGTGTTCCAGGACATATAGATATAGAAGGGAATGAAAAAGCCGACATCTTAGCAATACAAAAAGTGTCTATTGAAGTTCTAAGGCCCAGAAGCGTTTTCCGCCTTTGGGGGAGGCATTTTGAAGGACGTGATAATGAAATTATGATAACCTACCGACGGGGTAAGAAAGCTATTAGACTGTCGAGTGGATCGGCCAGAAAAAAGAGGAACACTCAGATGGTTGATTTCTCTCACTACTGAACAGATGAGCTTCAGAACCTCCAAATCTGAAAGTGATGTCTTCTGGAAAATGTCAAAATCTGTTATAGAAATTAAGATGAATATTCCAAGAATATTATTTTGGTTGAATTTAGGAATACAAACAATAATAAAGTCTTTGTAGAACAGAATTGCTCTTCTATAGAAGGAAATTTGAAATTCCATGATCTTATTTTTACACTCTCTTCTTTCGTTCGTTAATTTATTAAATCAATATGTCTTTTACTAGATGTAGGAGATACGTGCTTGAATAAATTATCCTGTAACTTTCAAGGTTATTCTGAACTTCCATTTCGAGACATTTCTGATGAAATTAATAAATTTAAGCAGTTTTCATGTTCAGTGGAAAGGTTGATGACATTCGCATCATAAACGTGGTAAGTGTCTGGAGATTTTGGACCTGTTACCATTCTAGCATGAAATTTAATTTACGGCACAGTGTGTAAACATTTATCACAGAACGCTCAAAGCAACACTTGTAAGGACCTCTTAATCTAAAAAGTTATATAAGTTCCATTCTTTAGAAGTCTATTAAAAATTAACAAAGTTTAAATTGGTCTAAATGTCACGTTCATGTCTTCACTGTAGGCACTTATGTCAGAGAAAATTGCTCTGGTACAACAAATGGCCATATTCCATAGGAACTTAAAACAGTTTTCAGTTAGGTTGTATGCAAAGCTCTCACAGAACCAGCCCTTGGGGTTATTTAATGTTTTACGCACTTGTTGAGTCTCATAAAAATCTAGTCTACATGCAGATGAATGTTAACCTTAGTAACAATGTGGATATGAGGCAACCTAAGATACACGGGATGAGGACGCATTTCGATGAAGAAAGTCATAAAATTTTTCCTGAAATGATAGATGAGGTATATCGCCCCGTCGAGAATAACTTTTGATCTCCAAACGGCTCTTAAAAATCCCTTCGCTAAACTCGTAAATAGGTAATAAAATCGGTAATCGAGAGAAACCGTCTTCCTTTTAAGCATAAAATTTTCAACTTTCCCATTCCAAAGTTCAAACAATTTCAAAATGTAGGCTTGGATGACTTAATGGAACGCTTTTAGCGTAATTGTGCAAATAAAGTAGAAACCCCACCCTCCAATGGAGGAATTATCAACGTGGCTTATTGTCGCATTATACGCTTGCATCGTTATTACCCGAAAATTGAAATTAAAATTTCCCAGAAATTAACATAGATACCGGATTTTCATAATAAATTTGTACACTACCCCATGGAAATGTGACATTTAAATAAATTGTGGCCCTTCCGACTGACGGAATCGAATTATCATTTGGAGGACGAAATTATCAATTTTAATATGGAAGATTGTCGGTAGTATGCTCTACGTCCCACTCGATGTACTTTGACTCAACCTGATTGGTTCGATAGAGCGGAAAATCAATAGTCATGCTCTCGACTGTGTTCCGTAGGTACTCCTAACAGAGTCGAGTCTTTGATTATACTTAATGAGGTAATTTAATGTCTTGATCGTAATTAGGAGGTACTTCTTTGTCCTACTAATTATTTTTGTTTGGCGTGCATCCGAGTCATTCTAATTTGAGGAATGAACTTTGGTCTAAACCAAGATCCAAACTAAAAGCGTTTACTAATTGAAGGTACGGAATTTATTATATATTCTGGCAACCGCTTATTTTATCCATTCCCTTTTGAATTTTCATTTCGCCCTTAACATGAGAGTGTAACTAAAATTGGAAAAGTGTGAAGGAGTTTTTATTGCATGTAATCTTCATAAAATCAGATTTGGGTTCGAAATTACATTAATGCATTAATCAATTGTCTAAATACATCCCCAAATTGTCCAGGCAATTCGAAACTTGTCCAAAGGCAGTTTAATGCTACCCCAGAAATTTCACTGCCGATTGGATGTCTGTAAAGCCGATCAAAGGCTTATTGTACCCCTGTTGTTTCGTGACTAGATCTGATGATTACACTTTCCAATTGCAGTTAAAATTCTCTAAATAGGAGTGGAGTTTTGACGTAATTTTAGTACGCATTGGTACCATTCGGATTCTATGCAAATTGGTTTTACGACCACAATCTGAAAAGTATAGTTTTTAGATTATTGCAATGGACTAATTCTATGGCTTTCGTTAATATGGACTGATGGTTAATTTCACCAATTTCACTACTATTTCCATTCGTAACAGGTTTCGAGCATACTGGGAGTAGTCTTTTTCAAAAAAGATTTACCTTAAACGCAAAATGGCATTTCTGACAATGGCATCCTCGAATTGACAATACAAATGTATATTGTTTAAATGTGTTGGTGGAAGAGTGTTTACCAATAAGTAACTTCTGCAAGTTTCTTTTCGAAAAACAAAACAGGAAGGGTATACCAAGATTAAATGATGATCTACTGCGAATTACTACATAACTACATAACCAGATCATAATAAACTACCCTTAAATCCACATAAATCGCAATGCATTGTATTTTACTGTAGCTATGGCAGTCGAGCTCCAGTCGATTTCTTCACAATAATGATAAAGAAAACCCCAATACCCATGTTAAGCAACGTAACCAATCTTGGCATAGTGCTGAACGAGAAAATAATCATGTAAATTATATGCTAGGCAAGGTTTAATGTGGCTTACGACGGCTATGGCTCTCAGCTAGTATCTTACCAACCGATTTCAGGTCAGAACTTGTCAAAACTTTAATATTACTGTATTTTATCTTCGGTAGTATTATTTTACAAAAATTTCATTAAGGTATTGCAGCAATCTATCAAGGATTACAAGGAATGTGTCATGAATGATTACAGGTGGTTGATACCCAGGGAATATGAAATCTCCATAAAAGGGAAAAACACAAATTTATTTATCCCTCGTAATCAAAATACTAAACTTATCCAACAGTACCGTATTTCATTTGTGTTTTCAGAAAATAAATTAAAATTTATAGCCTAGTGAATATAAAAAAAGTGTATTCATAAAGGATCATCTATTCCTGATTAAGTGCTGGTTTTCAACAATGTCCTAAGTTTACTAAGATCCGCAATATTCCGAAATGTGAATGGACTTTTTTCAGTATCCACAAATGGTTTAACGATTTTAAAAGGATAATTTTTACATCACCATAAAATTCGTTGATTCGGGATTTTAACTCGGAACTTTTTGTTTTATAAGTCACCGCGTTTTACTATCAACGCTGAATTTAAAAATGAAATAAGGTGAAAGTGCGTATTACTAATAGAACAAATTCGATTATGCCACGAAATTACATAATATTTTTATGCAGAAAGTAAACGTACCATCGTGAAAACACTATATAAACATTTATTATTATTTTTCAACAGAATATCTCTCCTTCATAAAGTTCCTTAAAATAATCAATTTTAATCTGAATTCCTTTCATAAGAAATACTCCAATTTACAAACCGGTAGGAGGGTTTGACCAAAAACCCAAAACGAAAAACCAAAATTGTGTAAATTATGCGTGTGGCGTGAATAATTTTTGAATAATTTAATAAAAACCTAAAATCTGGTTTGAAATGAAAATGAAAAAGTGCAAATTAGATACCATCCCCTCTACTTTTTTAAAACTTTTCTTCATTAATTCAAAATGTAAAAAAACACTGTTCCTTGTTATAATTTTCTGATTACGCAACAATTATTGAATCAAGCCCCGGGGAAAACTTACTTTGTTTTCAACAAACTTTTTTGATTGACTTCCTGTCGCAGGGTAGAATATTTCTTGCTTGATCGAATCGCAAAAGCAACGTATTAGCCTCATCACAGCAGTCATTTCCGACAAGCTCTTATTATACGCATTCTATTTTCGGATGTTACTCTATTATTGGCGTCAGGACATTCCACCGACAGGCTATGAACTCGGCACGCATTTTCTTCCATTCAGAAAAAAATCAAACCGAAAGCTTACGATGCTCTAGTTAAGGGGACAGTGTCGCTACAATGATGGCCAATAGTGCGCATAAATGAAGAAGCAATTTTTCCCAGTATTCCCGTTCAAACTTCGAACAGGTAAGGAAAGATAGGTAGTATCACTTTCGTAAGGATAAAAATCGATTTTGTCTTCCAGCCGATAGGTTCAAATGGCTCGAAAACTTTTGAATGAATTGTATTACAATAAAATGGACTTACCTTCGCTTGCCCAAGAAGTTACCAGAAAAAGAGTCTCACTAAGTTTGTACTTATAACGGTGGCAGTTTAAAAAGCACTTCCGGACTTGTTTCGGACTTTATTCAAACTTTTTTGGAAGATATTCACAAAACTTTATAAAACTTTTCACTTCGATCACTGGAGTTTGTGGATGTGGAGCACTAGGGGTTTCGGAGGAGCGCCGCGTTAAGGACCGTATTCACTGCAGTACTCAGACGTACTACGTTTAGTTGGAAGTTACACGACCAACCATATCCACTGGTGGAGCTTTCTTTGTGAACAGATACAGAAAGCCCTGTATGAGTCTGCCTTGTATATTGCCTTTCGAGACGCGTGCGTATTACCCGACCACCCACAATTCCAAAACGGTTATGGGACACACGAAGGGGGAATCTGAATGAATCCAGGTAAAGTAAACCTATTCGGAATCGAATACTGCTCCATACTCCGCTGGGGAGCGAGAAGCACTTCCATTCTTTACTTTTTCATGTTAAAATCCCTTTTTTTGTTACACTTTGCTCCTTTGCAGCTGTACACAGTTCAGGCTCAAATTGTCCTGCGTGTGGGACCGGATATAAAGAGTAGCATAAAATACAATGCTAGCTATAGTTCCTTTATCTTTCCTATCCCAGTAGTTCCGCAAGCAAAAAATTTTCTACTGGACTAATTTTTCTTGCAAGTTTTCTTGTCCTCCGAAATTTTACGTTTTGAAATAGTATGCCATGTAATGGTGTAGACACTTTTTCGTTACTTCGTTATTTTCTGCTATATAATTTCATTGCGTGATTTCTCATTTCACTTGTTTCATTCGATTGACGTAACTCGATATGGAACTTGAGACTGACATAGGTTTCGCCGCGTTATTGAGGTTGGTGTTGTCCTGAGAGATTGAGAATTGACAAGCAACAGTCAGATGAACCTAGCAAGCCACAAGGCCTAATGAAGTGAACAATTTATGTTAAGGAAAGTTCCAATCAAGAAAACCTTGTAGAAAATAGAGGTTAACAGTGTATACAAATCATGCATCATTCATCATAGGGAATATAAATTTTCTCAAAAAAATCCCATTCTTAAAAGCACAATAATGTCTGGAAGCATCGTGTTCGGTATAGAAATATAAATAACTGATAATTGATAATAGAAGCAATTTATTAACAGACAGTCTTGAGGATATCTGTGCATAAATGTAATCAAACTTTTCCAACAGTTTTTGATCAATCATCCTTCTGGTTTGGACTAAAGCTCTCAGTTTTAATGAGATTCAGTTTCAAAGGTCCTAAGTGGTTATTCCGTTCCAAACGTGTACTCGGTTGACTGATTTAACCTATAAAAAATATGACAGAGGCTCAAATAAACTTCAACCTTATCATTCTATATAGCCAATTCGTTTATAAGATTTCAGTTCAAAATCAGGCACCACAGAGAAACGCAGGGACCACCCGCAGAGACCATCCGACTTCAAAAATTAATCAGATGAAGCAAGCTACCCTACGAAGCACATAGAGATCAAAGGACATGTACCTTGATGGAACAGGTTGTCGGGAGAGATAAGAGCTAAAGCCAGAAGACTCTATAATCGATTTAGAAAAAAGGAAAAGAACTGAATATAAACAAGCGTGAACCGAATACAACAAAGAATGAGGAGACCCAAAAGAAGCATCAGGAGAAGACAGCCAATAATAGTTCTCTTCACAAAAAGGAAAAAACACAATATTAGAACTGCTGCCCTGGGGGAAATAATTATAGGATTGTTAGTCAAGAAGTCAAGCAGGTTGGCCTTACGCTTGATCGAAGACTTATCTGAAACCCGCATTTAAATGAGATACAAAATAAAACTATGGCGATTTCATGAACGCGTAAACAACTTTTTGGGAGGGGCTTAAGCCAAAAATGATATAACAGGCAAAATTGGCTCATAGCACAGCTTTGGTAGAAGAAAATTGTTGAAGAATCAGATGATGGGAATTAAGATCTGACAAATGTTCTAAGTAACCCATGATATTTGGCATGGAATTT
>QYTT01090226.1:35071-45246 GCA_006980735.1 Dasypogon diadema
GATTCTGAAAGCAACGGTGCTGGGTGGTATTACACTATTAACAATACCAGCCATTTTCTGAATCACTTCACTGATGTTTTCATTAGGCAGGCGGGGAATACCGTGTAATAACACATCACAAGATTTAGCGTTTCTTTCGAGGTTGACAATTTTCTGATTTAGAGATGTTACTTGATTCTCAAAATTTTTAACCTGATCCTCCAGAGATGTAACCCGCACCATCACATTGGCCACAAGTTCCTTGCATTCCTTAGTACCTTCCGCTATTTTCGTAAATAATTTAGACTCGAGGGCCTTCAACTTTGTATCCATATGCTGCTTGACTCCATCCAACAGTTGTTTTAATTCGGTAGCTGTAACTGGGCCATCAGAAGATGAGTTACTGCCAGCACGTGTTTTCGAAGCCATTGCAAATAACTTTTCACAGTGGTTGATAGAATTTCAAAGCAATAATAAATCAAAAATTTGCAGCAAATCTTCTACTAAAAGACCACAGAAAAAAACCAAAATTCTCCAGGCAAAACACGAGACACTTACGGAGCTCAAGTACGTGCGACTATTCGGCAGCCATTACCGTTCACCGATTTTTTTAATTTAATATAACAAAGAATGAGGAGACCCAAAAGAAGTATCAGGAGAAGACAGCCAATAATAGTTCCCTTCACAAAAAGGAAAAAACACAATATTAGAACTGCTGCCTTGGGGAAAATAATTATAGGATTGTTAGTCAAGAAGTCAAGCAGGTTGGCCTTACGCTTAATCGAAGACTTATCTGAAACCCGCATTTAAATGAGATACAAAATTAAACTATGGCGATTTCATGGACGCGTAAACAACTTTTTGGGAGGGGCTTAAGCCAAAAATGATATAACAGGCAAAATTGGCTCATAGCACAGCTTTGGTAGAAGAAAATTGTTGAAGAATCAGATGATGGAAATTAAGATCTGACAAATTTTCTAAGTAACCCATGATATTTGGCATGGAATTTTAGTGACTTAGAGGTTTTGCTAAAGAAAAAGATTTATCGGGAAGCTGTTTTTTGAGGTCCGCCCACTAGGAGATCCCTTTAAGATCGCTTTTCAACCAGCATACAAAACCTTCAATTAAACCAATTGGCCGGCTTATATATATCGCAACGCCATTAGCTTGTGAACAGAGACGGCAATTACATCAGGAATATTTGAAATAAAAAGACTGTGGCAACATTTTTCGCCACGTATGAAAACCCTTTTTTTCGTCTAGTTTTAATTTGTACATAGAATTTTTGTGTAGTATATAAGTCCTTGTGATATTCTCAACAAATTTGCAGAGTTCTGATCTCGAACTATGTGTTATTCCAAACGCTACAAGATTAAAAAGAAGTGGACCGAGTATGGAACCTAGAGATTCATCGGAGTGCTTGGATTTTTATCTTCTTATAGAATGAAAGGGGCTGGGAACTGATGCCTACAATAATTTAATATACACTTTATATTTTTTTTGAATTTTTCTCTCCAACTTTTTATTGCAATGTAATCGTAGTGTAATTGTTCTACTAACAGTCAGCTGCATTAAGTAAAATATTAAATACACAAATGTGTCATTTCTCACGCCCCTCCCTTATGTTTTAAGATAGTTCGCTTAACTGACAAAATTGCGACTTTGCATTATTCATTTTGGTTCTTCCTGTGTTGCATTCACGATTTTATGTTTTGTTTTTCTTCTATTATCACTTTTAACGATAACCGTGATATCGAACTGGATATAAACTTTACACAGTTTTCTACATTTCGTGACGAAACAAAAAATAACAGAAATAAAATTTTTTATTACTATTTTATCACTTCGTTACTGTTGTCTAACAATTTACTCCGGTTAAAACATTTTGTTAAGAAGTGTATAAAAGGGCAGCAGAAGTAAATTGCTACTATCATTTGTAAGTTATACCGTCTGACCCTTACTTTTTAGAGAAATGAAGGTTTTAACTTTGTGCCTGTTTTTTTGTGCTACTACTTTAGCTGATTCTTCACCATTTCCTAGGCCATCTGTGCACAGTGAGTACAATTTTAGTTTGCACAGTTATTCAGAGAAATAGGGTAACCTTCTTGTATTTCAGGGCCGTGCAAACAAAATGAGGTTTTCAATTCCTGTGTTTCGGCTTGTCCAGCCACTTGTGAAACTTTAAATCCCACAGGTATGGAATGCACTTTGCAGTGTGTTCCAGGATGTTCTTGTGTTGAAGGGTTTGTCAGGAACAGTGATGGGAAATGTATCCCTATTGAAGATTGCTCAACAGAGAGATAGAACTCTAAAAGTTCTTGTGATAAAAATATTATCAAATTCGAATGAGCGAATCTTGAAAATATAAAGTTGGTGATATTAAATATTTGGTTCTATTTTCTTTGGAAATAAGTTCGTGGTAATAATAAAGAATTATAACAGTTGACTGGTTTTTCAATATAGTGTCTGGAAGTACTTAAAAAAATTCGTCCATTCTCCTATGCATTGGAACCTTCGAACCAAGAACTTAAAGAATCCGTACAAGCAGGTTTTATTAAATCGATTTTGTAGATCTTGATTCGTTCGCAAGCATAAACAACACAAATGTCTACCGAAGATGTTGTGTCCCTTGAGTACGCCAACGAGTGCCTTAGTTAGAGTCTCTCTTAATTGGCCGCAGAAAGAAATCTGCAAGTTTCCATCATTGGTTTACTAACATGACTCCTAGTCTCTGGGCATATTGTAAGAAAACAATACTTGAAAGCAGTGATGCTGAGCTATAAGCTAGAAGCTCTACGATACACATGCAAGTGGTACCTATTCATATAGTCGAAATGTTAATAAAATAATATAATAAAGAACCGTACAGTCATTTTTCTAAATGATGTGTAATTTCCTGTTCCGAATGAATATTCTTCGAATAACCCTGGGCTTTCTTACCTCTGAATTAGATTTAAACTTCACAGGCTCACAACTAACTTCTGGTCTTTATATCGCAGCCCTAATTTGTCTGCCGCTGTGTTACTGTTTGTTCCCTCGATAAATTATCTGAAGTCATCGATAAATTATAATTTAAAAAACCTTCTGCCGAAATTATTCTCGCGGATAATTTCAACGAGCATAATATACAATGGCTGAAGCATTCTTCTACCACAAGTCTGGTGGACAGACACGTTTAGCTATTCAGCGAATCTTTCAACCTACAACAGCTAGTGAGTTGTTCCACACACATGCCCGATGTACTGGGTCTGCTCTTGTCCTTTCATCCCGAAAAGTAATCAGTTAGTGTCACCTCACCCTCTTGGCAATTCAAATCATTGCCTCATATCGGCTCAATTTTCCATTTCTTCCTTGAAACCATCTAATCCGTGTTCTACCAAGAGATTAGTATGGCATTTCAATCGAGCTGATTGCTCCGGGCTTAATAAAATTTTCAAGGAACTCAACTGAACTGACTGTTTTGCCTAAAAAAATGTAGGGTACGGCTACGAAGCGGGAATTCGGGATATACGCCTATATGCCTCATAGCTACAAAAGTTCCAGGCTAAATAAGAATTTGTAGTTTACACAGAATTGTAGGAGTGCTATGAGGATCGAGCAAGCGGCTTTTCGGGCCTAGAAGCAAAACAGATTTATATTGAAACTCGTAACAAATGCAATTCCATCAAGTTCCAATTCGATCAATTAGAAGAAAGGTGTTTGCATGCACTAGAGGCAAACAAAAGCCTCTGGTTGATTATTAAGACCGTCAAAAGTAATTTCACCTCCTCTTCCATGCCAAACCTCACCTATAATGAGAATGTATTTGCGAAATCTTTGAAAAAGACAATTGTAATAGCTGTTAATTTTGGTCAGAAATTGGCGCTTTCCAACTACCACGCAAATCTCACCTACTCCTCCCTCTGCGTCATCATCTTCTGTCTTCCTGTAAAAAAATTCTAACTATGGTTGCACATGGAGCGTGGTAACTCTGCTGAGGTCGTAACCGATAAGGAAAGGAAACCACAATTTGGATATAACAAAGAGGAAGAAAAGTAAAAAGTAAAAAGATATGAAATAAAAAAACTCAAATGTATTCTGGAAATCGAGACGTTTCGGTATTGCTTGATTGGAAGAAACGAAGAGATATGACTGCTCTTGGCTATTTAGATACTCCTCCAAAGAGATTTATCGAGAAATGTAGATGAATAAGCAAGTATGTGTCTATTGAGAGGCCGCCCGTAAACCAAGATAGATCAATAGAAAGATCAATAAATCGGAGATCTGGTGTAAGATTCTAGTTCATGGCGGCTAAACTTCATAATCTTTAATGAGACCCATTATCTGGTATATACCTATATATCTGCATGTTGTCGTCAGCATACATGTGAACAAAGGCATCAAATACAAACAATATCAGAGGGATCATTAGTTCATTCCTAACGCCTAGTAGTTGGTAAACTTTATTGATGTATTGAATAGCTTTGCAATAAGTATTGATGGCTTAGGAAAATATTCGTTTATGGTTCATAAGGTCCCAGAATCGAAACCAACCACCGCGGCACCTACTAAGGGAACAGCTACTAGAAGCCATTATTGTAACTACTACCTAAGGGGTTGAGAATTCAGGGTAGTATCAGTAAGCCCAATTGAAACATTTTCCAAGGAACTTAGAAATTGTTTCCAAATCGAAGAACAAAAAATAAAGAAACATCATGGGAACCTCCACAAATTGCGGATATCTCAACTCATTAGACTTGAAGTGGAATATGGGTCTGACTGATGCCTCAGGTGTGAATCGTATAGATGTTTACAATCGTATAGATGTTTACATTGCATTTTTTTATATCTTCAGATTTTTTGTTGAATAAGTTAAGTTAGTTGGTTAGCAAACGGCAACATTCGCTTGGATTTCTGTCTTCTTATGGAATGGAATGGAAGGGACTAAGAAGCAATAATTAAATACTTTTATACTGATTTACTCTTAACTTTTATTGGAAAGTAATTGTAGTGAAGTTGTCAACAGGTATTATATCGGGACATAATGCCATTGGAATACATTTTCCAGACGAATCCCTAGCATATTCATCTTGACAGTAGCAACCACATGTGCACATTTTATTAACAATAGTACACTCTCGACCTAATGTTTCACACTCCCTTTGGCATGGCGGAACGCAGTCTGTATAGTATTCATTTTTCGGACACTTTACTAAAATTAAGGAACTCTCAGATAGGAGTATTGATAATAATAAAAATTCCAAATTTACCTGGGCATTTCCTAGGTCGATACGATTCCGAAGTACTGCTAAGGTATACCAAGCAAAATATCAAACACAACACAAAATGCCTCATTTCTTTGGACACTTCCTTACGTTTTGTGATATTTTGATAAACTGGCAAAACTGTTATTTTGTATGGTAGTATTTATTATTGATTTGTCCTGTGTTGTAATCACGATTTTGTGTTTTATTTCCCTTTTGCTATCTACACTTCGTGACAAAATATAACAAAAATACACATTAAAATTTTATATTATTATTTTATTGCCTCGTTATTTTTATTTATTATCTTATTGTGGTTGTAATATTTTGTCAAGAACTGTATAAAAGACAGCAGAAGTAAACTGCTACCATCAATTGGAAATTATAATTCAGTCTGTTAACATCTGATTCTTAATTTTTGCAGAAATGAAGGGTTTAGCTCTGTGCCTGTTTTTGTGTGCAACTATTTTAGTTGTTTCTTCTTATCATGTGACATCTGAGGACAGTGAGTTCATTTGAAATTTGCATAATTATTCAGAGAAATAGGACAACCTTCTTTCATTTCAGAGTGCAAAGAAAATGAGTTCTATAATACTTGCGGTTCGGCTTGTCCACCCACTTGCAAAACTTTATATGACACAGATATAGCATGTACTATGCAATGTGTTGAAGGATGTTTTTGCATTGACGGATATGTCAGGAACTGTCATGGAAAGTGTATCCCCATTGAAGATTGCTTAAAACATCACTACAATCAATATGTAGCATAAATATATTCAAATTTGTATGACCGAATCTTGAAAAAAAATTGGTGATATTAAATAAATTGTTGCATCTGTACTTGGAAAAAAAGTTTTTTGTTTTCATTTGATATGCATTAACTTAATCATAATAAGTAAAACACGAAATCTCAATTGTACAAAATCTGCAAATTGAAAATATCTCTGGGGACAAAATAACCAAAAGCTGAATCTTACTTTCAAAGTCTCCAAAAATAAAATAGAAAAAATAAAATATTTAAATCGTTTTTGTTGGTAGAAATTCCCAGAAGAAAAAACTAGAAATGTATCGCAGAAGACTAAAATTCGTCAGTTTAAGCTGAGTCTGTAGCTTTACTCGAATACTTTTAATTTTACAGTCCTTCACTTGTAATTTAGCTTTAAAATCATACAACTAAAACTTTGGAATAATCTCAGCGTTCAAAGCTCGCTATCTCGTCATTGTTTAGCAATTTCATCAGCTGAAAGTGAATCATTTGTTTCTGTTCTCTAGTTTTATTCAATTAATTTTATTTTTTTAGACGTTTTAAATTTTCGGCTTTTTAAAAATTTTAAAATTAGCGCCTTGAATAAATATGAAAATAAGAATATTTAAGGTATAAAAAATGACAAAAAATGTGTGTTCTAGTTAATTTTGTGTGTGTTTGTGAATCGCGTGATGGAAGGTGCTTTTGGCGAGTAGCACTAGCTACTTCCGTTTATGAGGCACTCGTTCTTCAAGAAAATGTAATCATCAATTTTCTTCTGGATTTGGTCCACTTCTCCCTTGACCTGTTACTATGGCTTTCTATGCTCTCCATGTAATACCACCAACTTTCTGTAGATCAATGTGACGGTTTTGCATGATTTCCAAAAAAAAAACAAAAAGAAATATTGGTTGACTGTATTTGGACAAAGACGCTCTGATGTCCATAGATTATGTGTATCTGGCCAGGGCTACTACTTGAAAGATTAAAGTTATCTGACAACGTATCATCTACGACGAGGAGGAATTACTTTTTTAACGCAACTTTGTTTAATAGGTACTTCACTTTACTTCATTGCCAGCTAGAGTTTTGAATAAATATCTTGGGACATCATCACAATACTATCAACAATATATTTAAGAAGTAGGCACATAGAACGAGACTTCACATAGAGTAGAAGGTCTTTCGTAGCGAAATTCGAGAGAGAAATGATGAATAGAGGCAAAGGATAAACCGCAAATTAAATTTAATTAAATGGAGACATGATAAATCCATATCTGGTGGTTTGATGTTGTGAAGCGGTGTATTGTTATGTGTCGAAGACGTGCTCAGAACTGCAAAATCTGGAGAGACAGAATCAGTACTGGTCGTCATAATCATAACCGGTGTAGAGTCCTAGCATTTTTCTTGGAAAACCCTAAAGTATCAAAGAGATTTTTTAAGTTTTTGGCTGGTTGAAAACTTATCAGTATAAACCAAATAAGAATTCGCTATTTTTTTCCTGGGTTTAATGACAACGTTTGACCTTTTATAATCCCACCGGCACAGAGTATTCCATTAAGTATAGCATGGTGAAAATTCCCACCGAATGCGCTCCTATTCTAAGATCCTGGGCAGTGTGTTATCAGCAGAGTTTGTGAAGCGGAACAAAGAACATTATAAAGTTGAAAACTAAATTAAATTACTTAAAACTTTCCTCATTATTGTCCTTATAAAACAGCTTCTGAAAACGTTAGAGGCACAAGTCGAGAATATGTGTTTCACGAGTGGCTGTTATATATAAGACCTCAGGGTCTCTTAGTTAGAGAAGTTAACCACTAGAGAAAAGACCAAATTTAATTAAAACCTGTCCACAGTTACCACAGTTACCATCTGCAATTTGGTAAAAATGCTTAATAATGAAAGGCAGCCTCCAGAAAGGACCTTCAAGGAGTTCTATTGCACAATATTGCATGTGGGCGAATGTGCTGCAAATAGAAGTGCTTTGCTTGTTTTATGACGCTTTCGTATGGGACTGGTCAGAATCAAATATTACGGTGCAGTCTTACAGCATCCTTTTGATTAAAGAGGAAAAGGAAAGTTTAACACAAGTCCATTATTTTCCAGAAGACAAAGAGAAAGAACATTTGTTGTTGTTATTTGCAAGTTAAATGGTCTGTCAGCTGGGAAGCGAGAAGAACAGGGGTATTGAGACTCTGGACAGCTTTGTATTTCAAATTTCTCTGGTAACCAAGACATTTCTCCACGGAAATTACGTTATTTTAATTACGTTTAATCCTTAGTCATTTCTCCGCTTTCTTTAAGGAGGCAGTTGAGGACTTTTCGTCTTTCTTAGTTAGTTTTTATCAAAAAAAAAGGTTTAAAGAAGTACTTTAGAGGTAAAACTGTATACAATTTGTTGAAACGTAGGTCTCACTCTCTAGCAGCAGAGTTCAAAACAGTTAAGGTATTACTAAAATGATTGCTAAATGACATTAGATTTTTTTGGATGCTTTCTTTCCAGGAAATGAAGATTACTTAGATTGGCTTCTTTTACCAGGGTTGTACTTTATATATTTATATTCCAACATTCTTTTAGGGGCCATTTCTGATGCCCAGGTACTGGAGAACTGTCTACCAGACTTAATTAAGTATTGTAAGTACCGAAAATAAAGCCCTCCAAATATTTTAACAAATTTTATTTCTTTTTAAGTACATACTAAATTTTCCATAAAAAAATATTAAACTAAATATTTGAAACGTAGAATTACATTAACAACAAAATGTTCGCAATCATCGATAACAAAGAAAACAAGCATCTAGAAAACATTATTGTACAACATTTGTATAATTCAAACAAAAAATTAAATCTTATTTGTATTAATTCAGAATTAGAAAGTTATTATTTAGAGACATGGAGAATTCCATACAAACGAACAACAAAATGTTGTGTAAATAATGTACGGAAAAGATAGTACAAAAGAACTCTTGGATCAATTATGATTGGACCAGAAATACTCACCGCAATTTGTTTAATAAATAAACAATGAAATAAATAAATAAATAAAAGTTACTACTACTACAAATATTTTACACATTCACTCGACTGTTTTGCTCCTTTTTTCCAGTCACCACATTCATTCGAAATTGAGAGTTGGCAACACCAGTAATTCTTTTGATAGTCCTAAGGATTACGATCTAGAGTTAAGTAGTTCTCGATGTAGGATAGGGCAGAGAGCACTCTTTGACTTTTCTTATTTTGGCTGAACACAATTTCTTTAATTACTATTATTTAATTCCTGTGATACTTTTTAGCCATGGCTTGTAATAAGTTGTACGCATGTAAACACCAGGAAGGTAAGGAGCTGCACATTTTATTCCATGTGAGACTGTTCCAGCCAGTTCCCATCGACCATCATCACGCTGCAGTACTAAAGGTCCACCACTATCACCCTATAATGGAAAAATTAAAATTAGATTGTTTTATTTGTAAAGAGGGTCACAAGAAGGATTTCCATATCGGGGAAAATATTGTTGTTACCTTCCGCCAATTAAAAATACGAAAAGTAGTGAAAATTAATGGAATTTTAGAATCAAGTGTGCTTTTAGTCCATCACCAACATTTAAGCATACCCAAGGGTAGTGTGTTATAAGACTTCTTAGTGAAATTCAGAAAGAACAGCATGGAATAATGGTTTCCAGGACACCAGATCAATCCATATTTCTATGGTGGGATGATTACTGTGGAGACATTTTGTCGTAAAATTGATAAAATACATCGAAAGCTAGCCCCAATGGACCTTGCACTAATCAACAGTCAAGATCGTACACAATTCAGATCGCCGTGTGAAAGTGGAAACAAAGATCAGGAAAACGATGCTGAAGTTGCATCAACGTACTATGTGTGTGTGGAATAAAATAGAATATCTTGCTGAGGTCAGGAATCTTCTCTGAAGATCTAAAGCTGTCTGACTGTGTAAGCCTGGGGAGAGACACCTAGGTTAATCTGCAAAAATAATGGCTTTGGCTTTAACGTTGGTGTACTTAAGAAGAGATCAGGTGCGGGGAAGTGAAATTTTCGTTGTTCGAAACGTTATACGTACGTACGTTATACGTTATGCGCCTCGGAAAATAAGAGAGCCGAAAAAGAACTTTAAAACTGTGATCTACTTCGATATTCCTAAAACAATATTATTAACCACTGTACTTTAGCAAGAGCAATGAACTGG
>QYTT01090226.1:45266-84843 GCA_006980735.1 Dasypogon diadema
GAGTTGGCAACACCAGTAATTCTTTTGATAGTCCTAAGGATTACGATCTAGAGTTAAGTAGTTCTCGATGTAGGATAGGGCAGAGAGCACTCTTTGACTTTTCTTATTTTGGCTGAACACAATTTCTTTAATTACTATTATTTAATTCCTGTGATACTTTTTAGCCATGGCTTGTAATAAGTTGTACGCATGTAAACACCAGGAAGGTAAGGAGCTGCACATTTTATTCCATGTGAGACTGTTCCAGCCAGTTCCCATCGACCATCATCACGCTGCAGTACTAAAGGTCCACCACTATCACCCTATAATGGAAAAATTAAAATTAGATTGTTTTATTTGTAAAGAGGGTCACAAGAAGGATTTCCATGTCGGGGAAAATATTGTTCTTACCGACCGTCAATTAAAAATACGAAAAGTAGTGAAAATTAATGGAATTTTAGAATCAGAAATTTTCGTTGTACGAAACGTTATACGTACGTACGTTATACGTTATGCGCCTCGGAAAATAAGATTATACTTTGTTGGGTTAGAGGACACATAGCGATCGAAGGAAACAAAATATCCGACACCTTAGCAGAACAGCGGGAGTCTCCACCATTGACGGAGGTACAATTAAAGATCAATATACAAATATAACAAGAAATGACAAAGTAAGAACAAAATAAGAGAATTGTTTTGGGACCCTCTGACGCTAAACAAACAAGACGAATCTTGGCAGAGGGCCTAAAAAGGACTTTAAAACTGTCATCTACTTCGATATTCCTAAAACAATATTATTAACCACTGTACTTTAGCAAGAGCAATGAACTGGACTTTTCTTTAAAAAATCAATTAAAAAGTTATTACGGAGGTCGTGAATAGCTTTTCGAATGTTTCCTATCGCTGATGATCAAGAAATTGTAAAATCGATGATATAAAAGCTATAAAAAGATATACAAAAACTTTTCGTAAAAAGCAGACCCATACAAATCATAAAATATATAACTTAAGTTGCTTTTAGCCGTGACTTTCTGGGACTACGTCGTAAATTGTAGACTTATTGAATACAAAATTTGGTACAAGTAAAAAATTTCAAAAATATTTTCTACACAAGTTTGGCGTTCGTAAGCTGGAGCAATTTTTCTGTTTAATGTGCCAACGTGCAACATGTAGTCCACACTCATCAAGGTGGATTTAAATGTTTCTCCTTTAGGCTATATAAATTCTCTTTCAAGCATAATAATTCTGAGATACTGTGCAATTTTCAGGGCTATTATATTCGTGTAAGTGAGAAATGCAATTTTATGTAAGCATTTGATTTAGCATGGACTGCCCACACGTGGTACAAATCTGTACGTATCCAACGTAACATTAGAAATTTATAGCATCCTTATTCCGACCCGGGATGAAGTCATTTTGAAGTAACGAGGTCAGGATCGATTTTTGCACTTACCACAGAGGGAATTTCCACCCACGCCAGTAGCTCGATAAAGTTTCTCAAACGGAGAACGGGGACTTTATCACCTGGTAAGTGAACGAGATGGTAAAACTTTAGTTTTAGCTGTGGGATGAGAATCCAGGGGATTTTGTGTGAAAAATACTTTCGATCTTGCGTCAGAGTTCGATATTTGGTAAATCTTTAACTTCCTGTATTTGTTACAGTGCTGGCGTGTTTGCAGCAGCTCTCCTTGTTTTATGTTAACCTAATTTATCTGGTAAAGACGTGATTTACAGCTCAATGCAGAGCCCGTGCAGATCAATTGTTAGGAAGTTCTTATAAAACGTGAGGTTTTTACTTCTTTGATTGCTTTAGCGGCTCTCTTTGAAGAAAGTTTTTTGAAATTATGCTAACATTTTACGTGTTCGATGGGAAACATTCTTGGAATTTTACTTGTGAACAACGGGAACCGACGTATTGATTGAAATCAAGTTGAGAGTTCAGACTTTTAAAAAATTCCAGTATTTTTCTTGGGAATTAATTTCATTCCTGCAAACTGGTCCAAAAGTTTTTTAAAAGCTATCCTCAAGGAATATGTGTAAAAATAATTAAATGGTTGCAGTCGCTTCCTCACAAAGCTCATGGTTGCCTTTTATTTGTCTATGGCTACCGTGGGAGCTCTAAAGGATTTATAATCTTCTCTAACACTTTTTCTAAATAAATGTGGAAAATCACTCAACCCTTCTACAGCGAATTTTACAGTCAAATTTACATAAGGAAGTAATCCCCGGCTTCATTTTTACTTAAATAAATCCCTGATAAATATTGCTATGAAAATTTAATCCCATCGGAGTACGTACACTCCACAAACAGCCTAAAAGCATAGAAATGGGCACATTACAATACTTAAAGCAAAAAAGCATAATGAGCCATCATAAATTTCTCGCAATGGTGCTTATGCCTCCACCAAGAACAAGAGTTCTCTTTGACTCGAGTTGTACTCGAGCAGTGAAATCTCGAGAAATGTCTGTTTAAAAATATTTTTTTGTAGGCGGATAGAAGGACCAGTACAGACTCCGGCGTATCCTTGGAGGGTAATTCCAAGTTAATGATAACAAAACGAGTCCAACTTTAGAGAGGGTGGTTTGGGAATGAGGATATATTGCTTTTGTAAATTTAAAAAGTGTCAGGGCATCAACTGCACTAATAGCAACAAGTTCTCGGCTGTTTGACGGTGGTGGTGGTGTTGGCGGCATTGGTAGAACCATTTCAAAACATTTGGTGTGAAAATGAATTTCTATTCCCAGATAAGTGAAGGGATGAAAAAAGTTAATTACAACCTCATTTTATTTTAGCTATTTTTGTTTGTTTAGATCCTGGCGGATGTAACTTAGAAATATTTGTGAACTGTAAACTTTTCTTGTTTCCATGAGATATAATGCGTAGGAATAATGCGATTTTCTAAAATGTACTGTGATGGAATAAATAGGATCAGAAAGTTATTTCTTAGCAGTTTGCGCAGACGGTTTAAGAAAAAAATAAACACTCAAAGTTATCAGAAAAGGCAATTATTCAAATCTTCTTTTTACGATCCAAGATTCAGCTGAAAGGAATACAATTCAGTTCCATTCATTTATTTACGGCTATAATATACAATAAGATCTTAACAATCTTTTATCAGTATTGTATATAACAAATATCTCGACAAAAGAAATCATAGGTGACTTAAATTAAATTTAAAATAGGGAAATAAAATTTAAGAAAAATATATTAAGTAATATTTCACAAAGCTGTTAATGTGCTCTAAACAACTCATCGTTCCGTCAAGATAGAGACCGAGATTTTTCACATAGTTAACATAGGGCAGTCCTCGACTAACTCAGGAAGATCGTTTGTACAAAGACTAAATAACTGTGGGTCCATAATAGACGCCTGAGGGACACCAATCGACGCTTTACAGGTTTGATATCAGAGTTCACTTCATTTCTTACAGCTTTATAATAGCCGCGACTTTTTTCGGTTTTAAGAAAATGGTCTCGTTTGGTAATCATTTTATTTATAGAAAGGAAAACCATGATCAGCCACAAAAATTCTGTGTTCGAATTTTGTATGGCGGATGTTTCTCGAGAAGGTATTTGATTTGATCATAGAAAAAATCCACCTGATCATTAGAGATCCATGTCAAAAAGGTGGCGGCGTCTGTAGCTCCAAAGCTGCATTCTAATGACTATTATGAATTATACGCATATATATATTGCAGCTTTTGACGTAGATAAGAGCAATTTACTGGAGTTTCAGAGCTTGATGTAAATATTCGACCGAGAAATGATTGGGAATCTGATTGCGTAATCCCTCTCTTGACCTATTTAATCCTATATCCAGATGGATTGAAAACTAAGGATGACTGGCTTCATCTCCGATAACTGCACCCTGGAAAATAACCACGGTCTGTGCAAAGTGGTACTGCACCCTGGAAAATAACTATCTGTCTCCAGACGATTATGTACTTTTTCTGTGAGTACCAGACTACAGTGGCATCTATCATCTATCAATTCGCGTATATCGTGTTGTAAATTATTTAACAGCGAACTCGTTTTGGAAATGAGTTAAGCAGCTAGCGTTTGCGGATCATTTAATTTTTCCTAATTTTCCTACATTACTCACAAGACACATTAATTTTTCGTGAATGTTAGATACACATTTGTTTTTCCTCGTAAATTTCTTGCTCTACATAAAACTGTGGTTGGAGGTCATCAGTTTATACCTATTATTTTCTTACATTGAGGAAGCGTTCACATTAAGTTTGAGATTAATTTCTTTTGGACTTCATCTCCTGTTACGACGGTTCATCCATTAATTTCCTCCTAAATTAGTGTCAGAATCAATAGCTGCTGTACCAATCTGCGACTTAACTAATTCCTTTCAGGGATTCAGACTGTCAAAGAAGCTATTTGAATAACCTGGACACATTACAAAAGAATAATTGAAACATGAAACTTCTCCGGTCTCCTAATAGAATTTAATTTGTAACTGGCAGTCGATTGCCATTAAAAGATCGAAAGGTCTTTGGTAGCCACCTGGCTCTGAAATTGAATTGTGGGTTGCTTTTCCCTTCTTGTCGCCCACCTAATAATTACTGTGACTTATCGAAAACCTTCAGGCTTACCACATTACTGGGAGTATCCAAAAGTATTTGATACAAAACCGATCAATGGCTCTCACATCCAGATTGTCCACTTATTTAATAGCAACAAAAGTTAATTTAATAGACGTTGCCAAAACCGATGGCGCTTTCAATGATAAAAAATAAATGATTTGCTTACCTCACA
Organism: Dasypogon diadema; assembly: GCA_006980735.1. Taxonomy (NCBI): domain Eukaryota; kingdom Metazoa; phylum Arthropoda; class Insecta; order Diptera; family Asilidae; genus Dasypogon; species Dasypogon diadema. The sequence continues at coordinate 50,013 of QYTT01090226.1, forward strand.
CGAATCCTTTTGTCCGTTGGCGTAACCAGCACAAAGGAAGGAAGGTAGAATTTTCTTGTTATGACCAGCCGTGTGGAACATTTCTTGGCAGACGCTGTTCTCGATTATTGGTACCTGGAATAATAACGAGAAAGTCAGGAGCATTCATGGATATACGACCATCGGCTTGGTATGCATACCTGTACTTCTTGTAGAACAGACGGAACGCCACCACCGTACTTTAACCGTCCCCATCCGGTTACTGTAGCCATACGTCCTGTGAAGTCAGCATTATCCGGCGGCATACATATAGGAACTGCAATGATGGAAGAAGACCAGTTGAGATCACAAGTTTATTATCTCTATTCACCCGCTGGGAAGGGAGTATGTAGGGCTCTGAGGATTTATTGAGAACACAATGTGAACCACAGGAAGAATCTTAATGTGCTTTGTCAGGGCGGGGACTTCCTTATTGACACTTAGGGGCGGGTCAGTAATGTAATGAATGAACTTTTTCTTATGAGGTCATCTCAGGCTGATTTCAGGCATTTGTTGCCTTTAAGATCTATCCTTTACAGTTTGCTTGATATCACACCGACACTGTGTACAAACTAATTTTTTATTTGGAAAATTGAAGCTTACTGTGGAATCCCTTTTGGAAGGCTGAAGGACAAAAAAAGTGGGATTTGTGTAAATGGTTGACAATTCATAGCACAATTCCATCTAATCCTCTATTGAACTGACTGTATTAGTATCTTTTTGCGGAACTGATGTGTAATCTATAACTGTTGATATCCAGTCTTTGGAAGAATTTATGTTCCTGTCTCAGGACATAAATCAAAAGGAAATCCCTTTGGCATGCACAGTTGATAAGTGGATTTAGTGTTTTTTATTCACACGGCTTAACTTGGTCCACCTCATTTGAGACATTGAACTTTTCACCTTTTGTGAAATAGTATAGAGAATAGAGCTCTGAGCTCCTGGTTCTGGGAAATTCCCGTGAAGCTTTAAAGCTTTCCATAATCAGGTCACAATTGACCAAGGTTACGACGACCTACTTTAAAAGGTGTCATCATTGAAAATTCAGACTATCCTGGCTAAATTTCCTTCGTTAAGTCTTAAAGAAAATATCAACTTGGAAATTTATTTTAATTGGTGGCAGAAAGTTCTATGCTCCTTAGGATGAAGAAATGTAAGCAGGTAAATATCTCGTCGATGTAATATATATATAAAACTGTTAAAATTGGTTAAAATAGATTTTCTGAAATATTTCAAATAGGGTAAATTTTTGAAACATTTATTTTAACAATCCTAAGAATTATTGACAGATCTCTGCTCCGGCAGAAGTGTCTGAAGTAGCGGTGGCGCCCCATATTAAGCCCACTGCTAGGCAGCTTACTGCATGGAAAGAATTCATAATGATTCAAGCAGAAACAAAATCCTAAAAGACTTCATCTGGTCTCACTCCATCGCATGAGACCTGTAGTAAATTTCTCCCATTACTCACCTATATGGGAATCGTAATGAATAGCAGTTTCTAACTCCAACAAAGCCAAATCATTTTCAAATGTTGCTGCGTCGTACTGCCTATGTACAATAACTCTCTTAACATTTTTGGTGACAGCCCGTTTTTCTTCAACATCTCCAGAGATATCAAACTCACCGAAAACCGCTACTAGTGACGCGAGGAAACTGAAAGAAAAATGCCAGGATTTTAGAAAATTCTTTCGCAGTGATTACGAATTGGTCGCCAATACCCTGGTTGACAATGTGCGGCTGTAATGACGAACTTGTTCGTTATAAGAACACCGCCACATTTGTTTTTTGTAAAAAGTCCCAGCCATGTAGATTCTCTCACTAAGACTTGCCATGGCCATTCCCCGAACATGGCTCCTTTTCCTCCAACAATCCTCCCAGACTTTATACGTGGCCGAACTCCACATTCTGAAAAGGGACAAGTTTCAATTGCAGCCTAGTTTTCCTTACTAACTAATTTAGACCAGTCGTTAAATACTATATTTGATCTAGACCAAAGCAGTCATGCCAATACGTACGAATTCTTCGAGATGCTTCCGTGGAGCCACTCGTCTCAATTTCGTTATTTTCCTCCTCTTCTTCCAGTTCCAGTTCTGTAGTAGTAGGAACTCGTTTCGTAGGCTTCGTAGGTCGCCTTGTGGTATTTGGTTTTTTAGTGACAGAAGGCGATGGTTTTGTGGCTGGTTTTTTCGTAGATACAGGTTTTTTGGTAACCTGAGTGGGTCTGCGTGTTCCTGGCGGTCTTACTGTTGTACTTCTGCTCGGACCTAAAGAAGGTCTGTTAGAAATTGCGGGCCGCCTAGTCGAAGTTCTTGTCGGTTGTGGAAATCTTGTTGTGGTTGCTGGTCTTCTGGTTGTAGCTGGTCTTAACGTAGTCTTATCTACATCTGACTGCAATATGGTATTATTACGCTCTTCAATTATGTCTGCCAAGACATGGAAGTTCCCTTGTAGTGACTGGACGATTTTGTTGACCAAAAGGTTCATTTTATCTTTCAGGATGTCGTCTTCTACGAAGGCTGGAGTTGATACTTCTAAATCATAGGTTACAGCACTAGAAGTCGCCGACATATTTAAGTTCGGGTTTCGAACTGGTGGGAAGTTGACAAAATCATTTGGTGAAGTGTAAGTTTCCTCTTCCTCCACTTGATCTTTTTCGGAAGCTGTGGGAACGTTAAAAGTAGCATACCCAGGTGTTGGGCCGTAGTATCCTGGGAAGGCTGGTCTATCGTCAGGTGGTCGCGATGTTAAGAATGTTTCAGTGCTTCCTTGATTATAGTATGGCGGTTTAGTGATTGTACCTTCTTCATCAAAATACCCGGGATCGTCAAAATCATTTGAAACTACAGTTGGAAGGCCTAAATATGATTGCGTAGTGCCAGCTGGTCCGGACGATTCACTCTGCGGACCAGTTGGGGAGTCAATATATGAACTGGTGGGAAGTTTTATGCCGTCTATGGCACCAGATGATGCAGGGGTAGGTATTTTTGTCCAAGAACTTGAGGTTGCCAAATTTGGTGTCGGTTTTGGAGTTATTATAACCGTTGGTGATGGTGGGCGTTGGGTAGCAGGGATTTTGATGTACTCTGGTTGATGAGGTCGTGACACTGAAGCCTGTTGCAGAGGAACCTTCTGTGTTGAACTGAGATATTCCAATGTTGATCCATAAGACGATGAGACTGGAGCATAAGTTGTGCTGCTGTAGGTACTTTCCTGAACTTTAACCAAACTGGCTTCTGTGCTTGAACCAGAAAATATAGGGGTCGACGGTCTTGGGCGTGGTGTTGTTGGTCCTGTTACATAACTGGTTGAAGGTAACTTAGGTTTAGTTATTTTTGTTCCACCTGTTGATTGAGTAGGTCTCGTCTTCTTAATAATAAATGAAGGAACAGGTTTCGTTGGTATTACTACATAAGAATATGAAGGTGGTTGTGGCGTTTTCGTAGGTCGCGGTGTTGAAGGTCTTCGGGTTGGCGTTATTATGACTTCATTATTGTGTGCAGGCTGAGCAGGTTTTCCAGGTTTCACTGGTCTTTTTGAATTTCCAGGCCTTTTAGTTGTGCTTGACGAAACAAACTGTGTACTTGGCTTATTTGTTGAAGAAGTCACGAGTACTGTAGGTCGTGAAGTGGAAACAGGGTATGTTGAAGGGAAATTTGGCTTAGTAGGAAATGGGGTAGTAACTGCGAAGTTTCCATAACTGCTTGATTGGGTAGAGCCCGTAGGTTGTTTTATGATTACCGGTTTGCGGGTGCTCGTTCTAATGTTTGTAGACGGAATAGTAGTGATATAAAATCCCCCCGCTCCGGAATTTGTACTTATAACTGGCTTCTTGGTTGAGACCGACGTATATACTAAGCGATTAGGATCTGGAGACGCGTTTTCCGTATTGTACGCGGGTCCATGATTTGAGTCGTTCAACATAAGGATTATAGACTCAATAGATTCTATGTCACTGGTGGTGATTCCTTCGATTGGGGGTTTGAACTGTGTTTTATCATTGCTTATAGTTTGGACTAGGACATAGTTCTCTGCATTATTTTGCAACTGGCTCGTCTGCACAGTTGGCTTTGGTTTAAATGAAGGTTTTTTATGCAATTGCGTACTCGAAGCTACTGAAATTGAGCTTGTTTCAGTTTGCTTCGTTGGTGATGGCACATAAATAGTCGAAGGGCTGTAACCAGTTGAAAGCTGAACATCGTCTTCAATCAACTCAGAGTCGGCGCCAGGATGGGTTATATCACTGTGACTAAATTCTCCATCTTCGTCATTAATAGCGGAAGGATTTTTATGAAGATTTAAAAATTGTGTTGCTTCGGAGGTGGATATATCATCTTTGTAATGAGATGATGAGAACTGTTGGATGGATATTTGTGCAGGTAATTCTGGACTATAATTTGAATAGTCATAATTTCCTCCTTGATTAGTGCTTTCAATACTAGAAGGTGTCGAAGAAATTGATGACGCATGAAGTGATGAAGGTGATGATATAACTACAGAGTCATGGTTCACATAAAATTGGTTAGTTTTGTGGTCTTCTTGGACGGCATTCGAATCTGGAATGTATTCGCCTTGATTTGCTTCATTCTCGATTCCACTTCCAGTGAGTTCATAATAGGATCCCGCTGATCCTTGATCAATATTGTCCAAAGGAGCTAGAGACTCTCTTGAGTCAGTGGTTGATTGATGAGAACCATAATTTTCATAGGACATTGCGGCTGCCAAATTTGAAGATATCTGTGGAGTTTGAGCTAAATGTAGTAGGCTGCTTTCCACTTCGCCTGGTATTTGACAACATGCACCAAATAAAAATCTAAAATAGAGGATTCAGTGTTTTTCAGAATATTTTTTCATTCACTAAATTACAAACCCGTCCATACAAGCACCTACAACTTCTCCATTCCTTTGAGCGCACTCATGGTTGAACATGCAAATTGTTGGACCCTTCGATCTTGGATCTGATGGAGGAAGAGTTTTTGATGCTCGACAAAATTTCGGTGTTATTCTATAGCCTCCAAATAGTTTTCTAGGTGCTGTAATTGACAAATACAATTTTTTTTGAAATTTTATTACTGCAATGGTTTCAATGCTAGAAGGTTTGCCTTTTAGTACCCTATCAGTTGCATATTTATTGAAGAAGTTTAAAATAATTTCTATATCATAATTTAGTTTTGAGTTCCACGTTTGTAAATAGGAAAAGTACATTCTAGAACATGCATCAGTAATAAGCAACGCGGTATTGAGGAAATAGTTCGTATTATGTTATATTTAATCGAGCTTAAAATCAATCAAATTACAGTGCCAGAGATCTAAATGTTGAGCTGACTTGAAATAGTGCTCCATATACTAAATATCATTAATAATCAAACAATAATTTCGAGTCTATATGGGTTTAGATTGTACTTAGGGCGGGTGTAGTCCAATATTTGCGAGTTCGGGCTGTACTTGAGCTAAACGCATACCTCTCATTCACTACAGCATAATAGTTATTATTTATTTTATTTGTGTTGGGATCTAAGGAGCCTAGGCTTTGAAGGCCATTCAACCCCAAAATGCACTAGGCAAAAATTGGTTATTATAATAAGCCAAGCCTTTAAAATGGGAAAGTCCTCGCATGAAGTTGGCATGACGCCTTGGACTTAGTTAGGAACATTTAAAGAACAAAAGAGCAGAAAGACCCTCTTGATCTGTGAATCTGTAAAAACTCTAGCGTTTACAATCACTTACCTCTCCTGGCTCAACGGCGAGGCATATGCGCCTAGCGAATCTCACTGCACAAACACGCATTGAATGCACCATAGTCAATCCACCAAATGAGGTATTGGAGTCAGAAGGTCAGAAGGTCCTTTAGTTAACACGTTAGCATTCAAGGCAAGCTATGAGGCTATGAGTGATTGTTTTTTAAACTCACCTATTATTATGTTATGCTATTCAACCAATATCGCAACGAGCCTTTTCTTGATCGATTAGTTACTGCAACTCCAACTGCGAAATATCAGCGGAAAATGATATCAAGTCAGTGGTGGTATATGTGGGAATTATCTATTATGGGCTCTTACTAATAAATCAAGTGATCGACGTGTATTTTTACTGTCTGCAGTTGGAAAGAGTTAAAATAAAACTCAAGAAGTTCCAGCGCTAACTTGTCAAACCTAAAGACATCATCTTCCACCAGGACAACGTTCGCCTCCATCTAAGTACAGCCACGTTGATAAAAATCAGAGAGTTTAATTGGGAACTTTTGGAGCATCCATCAAATTCTATTGACAGCGCGCAACCCACTATCTCTTCAAACCTCAAATTTTCCTTACGAGAAAAGTCAATTAGGCGGACGAAGTTCGAAGAGAATTGGGACTGTCTTCAAGTCTGTGAAGAACGGAATTTTCAGGTTTGTAGATCGATGGAAGGAAATCATTATACGACACGGAGACTGTACTGATGATCAAAATAAAAACGTTTTCAGCGAACAACAAATTTTTCCTTTTTATATAGAATACCAAGAGACTTTCTGACCAATGCGGTCGCTGGTACATCAATCCATTTTAATTGTGGTATTATTAGAATTATTAGTCAATACTTTCACAAATAGTCGACGGCAGCAAAGTAAGAAAATCCTGGGCAACATTTTACGAGCGCACGCCATGTGATCACGGCATTTAGTGAACGTTCGTATTCAGCCATAACTTATGGCTGATCTAGCATTTACGATGCGATCGTCTACCTTCTAAGTCAGCGAGGAAATTAAGAGCCGTTATGTCCCAAATACTATTATGACTGTGAATGCGGAAACTGGAACACACACGATCGTAATTAATAATGTAAACAAGCGATCAGTGCACATTTTGCCGCAGCCACATTCATTAATGGCACTGAACTTCAGGTTGGCAAACCAGTTTTTTCGCACTAATAAACGTTGGCAGATCTTCAGCGCGATGGTCTTTTCAAAGGAATGACATAACCTCAAATTATAGTGTGAGCCCAGCTGGGTTTTATGATCGTTAAATAATTTTAGGAGGTTCGCAGCGAAATAATGCAAATTATTGTCTGTTGGGACTGAACAATGTCAGGTGTTTGCAGAACGACCAATGCATCTCTGTTTGACTTTATCTGTCCGCAAACATGATCTGTTCCTCATTCCATATCAGTCAGTAGGTCAAAAAACTACGTAACTACACGCTACACTGTGAGTGGAATAACATCTCACTATCGTGACATTCTTCTCTATTTATGTTTTTTTTCGCGAAATGTTTACTTTTTGCTCACCGTCTTATTTTCATGCATGATGAACTTGCATAATTTCACTTTGTGGAGGCTCTTTACTTGTGGTTTTCCTTCCGGAGATGATCGTCCGTCATCAATCATCAAAGATAGATATCGCAGCTCGATGGGATCGCTCTATTGATCTACGCCACATTTCTTGAAATCTGTTCCAGATACTGGGGTTGATAGTAGTTGGGTGATATCTTCGTCAGTGTTTCTGTGGTTTCTTGCCTAAACGGTGGAGTCGTCTTGAAATTGATATTCGTACCTAGCGATCAGTGAAAATGGGTTAATCGAGCTCGAGTATTTGGGTTACTTCTGGGTTATGAGAAGCAAAAGTTATCTTCCATTCAACATTCCCAGAGGGTATGCTAGAGATGATGGACGAATATCTGTTGTCAACGGTCGTAGAAAGTGGAATATGCTCACAGCCAGGCATACAAATGGTCCTTAATGATGTTGAAGCAGTCAATTAGATATTCACACCAAAACCCTCTGGTTTTTATAATTTTAAGTGAATTTCGATGTGCACGTGGGGTTCAGAATGCGTTTACTTTGCAGGGCGAGATACCTGGGAGTGTTTGCAGCCAAATGTAAATATCTACTGAATTATGCATTGGATGCGGAATGAATTTTAGACTTGAGGGCCTTTGTTATGACTGCCGATGTGCCATCGAATGAATTTTGCATTCTCAAGTAATTTTGTGTTTGCATCTGTTTGTTGAGTCATAAATGCAGGACAGATTTAATGAAAGTTTGCTCACAAATTAACTCCAAAGTGTTCTGTCGAAAATAAGTAATAAGTATCTTGCGGATGCTGAAGATTGCTGAAGTTCATTAAAAATGGTTAAAAAATTGCTACATTCGTTCCGTTATGCTATAAAATTCTTCCAAAGATCGTTAATTGCAGATTTCACCATTACTGAACCTCTGGAGGTAACTAGGAGAAAATATAGTTTCTGAAGAAACCATATTTGCTCTGCTGTGGCTGACTTTTCTTTATACGACTCATAGATTCAAGGTTGTGGCCTATCTCACAAGCTGAACGCTCCTCCAGATACTGCTTATCTCATTAGCCGTGACCGTATAAGTGTTCATGCAGCCCGTAAGATTACTGCAAAGTGAACTCTGCGTGGAAACAATTTCTTTATATAGTCTTCCAGTCTAAGTAGAGCGATAAAATATTGCAATTAATTTTTAAAATTTGATTTTGAGTAAAAATGCCGTTAACAATGTCGTAAAAAGGAGGTAAGTTATTTTTTTTTTTATTTTTATTGAATCATTTGCATGGTTTGAAATTGGAGGACGTAAGAGTTTGAAATATGATATAGCGGACACTGAGGAGCCCAAGTATAACGGTAAGTTGACTTAAAATTTAACGGTAGTTAGTGCAGGAAAACTGTAATACCACAGAATGCGGACCAAATCAGAAATTCCGTGGAGAACAATTTTGTGATATATCAAATCTCACGGTGGAATAATAATTTACCAGATTGTGAAGCAATGGGTGGCGGTGGTAGTATGGCTTTGTTGTTGTTCAATGGCGCTGATCATATATTTAATAGTAATAGAACAGGATTCAGTAATGTGCCAGAATCACAATCTAAAGTTGTTTGCATGAACGATCAACGGCAGGGTACTATTACATCTCAAGTCACAGTCGAGATATGCCTTAGTGCTGATGATTCTCTTACATGCCTTGTATGTTTATTTTTCTGAAAAAACACGAAAATCCCGAATTACTAGATCACGCGCCTCCTGATGCATGGCCTAGTAACCACGAGTCAAGGTGGGTGCAAACGGAAGTATTCATAGTATAGCTTAGCCGATCTGTGGGGTGGTCAAGGGCTAGTGAAGAGAAACCAATTTTTCTATTATAAACAAGAAAAAAAATCTCCAACTTCTCGACATGTTTGGATAAAAAGGTGTTTTACTACTCTGCCTTCCTTCCCACTGTACCCGCAATTTATATAGTCCTTAAACATGTCTCTTATGAAACCTCTAAGCACAGATTTGACTAGTGAAGTGCAAAAATGGCTGCGATGCCTTCCTTGGGTAAGACAAAAATTATGATTTGTTTTTGATTATAATATACCTCATTGTTATATACGCTTTTCGCAATGGGTGTATATTCCTCGGCATGCGTTGGAGGAGGGTTGGATGGAGTTTGATGGTTTTCACATACAAGCTTTACCAAATCTAAAACAGCAAAAAACTTTATCAACTATATTAAAAGAATATCTATCATCTGTCCAGCCACAGAACATACACCAGAAAAGTGGGGGAAAACAAAGGTGATCTTTCTATCCAAACCAGGAAAAAGGATCAGACTGAGGCGAAATACACCGGTCAGTCTGGCATCCTTTCTGTTGAAAACAATGGAAATTGCGCTAATTGGCATGCACAAAAAGCTAGGAAATAAATAGAATCTGCGCTTCAAATGCTGGTGAGAGGAGGAATTCTATAGTGAGGCATTCCCATGATCACGGATATTGGAGCTGCTTTGACAAAATTCACTATAGATTTTCCACCCATCAGAACAGAATCGTCACATAAATATTACATGTGGGTTTACACAGGAAGGGATATTATCTTCTATTCTGTGGAATGTAGCAGTTGCCTCCTTACTTTCGAGATTTGAAGGGACGGGCACTCACGTCATTACGCGATTGACGTGGCACTGGCAGCACTGGAATGCTCTTCTAGTGGTGGAAGGGTGATAACAAGAACAGGACTTTATATAAAAAAACGAAAGAATTCTGCTCTCTAGCGGACCGATCAGAAGAAAAGTTCTAAGTATGGAGGAACGAACACTCAAATAATTGGATTTCCTGGCTACTGGACACAGAAGCTTTGGATATCACCTCAAAATGATGAGGCCTTTAAAGGATGATTCATGCAGAGTGTATCTGAAGGATACTGAGACGGCAGGGGGCATTCTATGTGGCTGCTCAGCCTTGTTTAGCCGTCAGGTAGGGAAGGACAGACAGCTTATAAATCAACGCTTGAAATAGCAAGGAACGTCAAGGTTAAGGGACTACTGCTTAGGAGCATGCTGCAGCAGACCAGTTGAGACGAAACTTGGCAGGGGAATGAAAAGCGATTGAGCGGTCCATTTCGATATCTATGTCCACGAAAAATTCTGAATTTAAAGTGGAAGAGTTGGTTGGGAATTCTTTAAGATACAAATAGACTTGGCAAAGGAAACTTTGTAATGCTTTCAAAATTTCCAAATTGATTTAACATCAAAACAGTTTAGATTGCTTCCCTTCCTGCTAGTACCTCACATTACAATATCACTAATTGTTTCCCTAATATCTGATTTATTGCATGCAACCTAAACAAAATTAGGAAAAATTAACGTTATTAGTGAAAAGGTTGAATGATGACGAATATATGTAACTCTAATAAATGAAAAACACGTTATCCACTAGGAACATGAAGCACGTACCCAAGGGAATTATATTTGGTGCTTTTAAAAAAACACGTATACAGTCGGTAACCTAAACTTTCGATGCTTAATCTCTTACGTGTGCCATGAATTTCGAATATATTGCATGAAGCATGATACAAAGGCATTATTTAATCTGACCCTTGAATTCATATTAAATCATGACTTCAATGATTTCGTATCTGTAATAAAAGAAATTAGATTTCTTTGGAAACGGAAATTGGTTGTACTTCAGCCAAAAGCCACAACTCACGTCGACAAAAATTCTAATTATTCAAGAGTAGACTTCCAACTTTATTATGGCAGCATAACATGGGTTTGCCTGGTTTAGCATGGCACAGTTCTTGAGAGGCGACAGAAATCCCATGTCACATTTTGGAGTTAAAGCACATAAAACTGCATTCACTAAAAACGGGGACAAAAGTCTAAAACAAAATTTTTGATTTCCTTCCTTAATTGAACCACTCGGGATTTATTTCACATTAATCTGTGATTCTGTCGACGTGAACCCCTAATTATCTGCATTTTCTCGTGCTGTCGATAGCTATCGATTTCCTCTCAGGCAAAAGAAACTTCTGATTCCGAATCCGACTCATGCGAAGAATATGTTCCTTGTCACTAGTCATGTACTCGAACGTGAGAAATGAATAAGAAAAATGGGTCACCGGAGCAGCAGCCATTAAGCAGCATAACTACACCGCACCATATAATTTCGATAGATTGAAATGGCTAATTATGCCCGAACAGGTGCTGTTTCCAAGATTGTGTATCTCATTTGCAATGCAAATAAACCAAAGATGATTACAGGAAAGGCATCCGTCATCGTTGGTAGAATTGCGATGCAGACAAAAACCTTTGGATAGATTCAATCGGCAAGCCGCAGGTATATCTATCTTTGAATGAGAGCTGTTATTATCACATCGATTCGTGGTAGGAGATCTGAGGTTTGGTTATTAATTCTGAGGTCTTTTCAGAGAGCCTCCTAGTGAAATAGAGGATGTTCCTGACTCACGCATGGATGCCGTTACACTTTGTGCCGAGCATCATTTAAATATGATTAGGAAGTATAGGAATAGGAACCAAGCGAACCAAGCATATTTCTCGAGCAGGCGATAATTATGTAGTCATGACTGCTCAAAGCTTTTTGATATTTTTCTTCGTATACCATTTCAAAATTCAATTTCTATCTGGTTGGAGGCCAAAGAAAATTTTCCTCACTTCGATGACTTTTTTACTGCATTCGAAACTCGAGAGAAAAGTGTAAGATATGCAAATGAAGTGGATTGTTGATGATAACAACCTGTTGTATTTTACCTTAGGGGTGATTGCTGATTGATTCACTTACCGCTAAAAGTGGAATTTCATTATTAATCTAATTAACTTACTTACAGTTCATCACACCTTCTAGTTGTGCGGGAGTATTAATTAGACCGTCTAAGAATTATAAATCGATTGAAATATTTATCTACGGTGCATTTTCATTTTAGGCCTTTAGGGGTTCCCTCAAGTCTTCTTGATTCTTCTTCCAACCATATCGAGAACATCAACGATCTCACAAAATACGTGGTTTATTTCCATCTCTGATACCATGACAAATAAAACGAGAACTTTCTGGTATAAATTTCCCCTATTAAAACCCATTCCAAAACTCCGAAAATCAAAACAGTTTCAATCTCTGAGTTTCAATGAGCCTCATTGAAAATCGACCTGGACACGAATATTTTTATTTATTGATCTGAAGCTCCCACTGTGTCAGCAGAATCATCACACTCTTCTACTATTTTTATGGACTTCCCACTGATTCGAAATTATCTATGTGTAGTATTCGTGTGTTAAAATTAGGCTTGGCGATAATGTACAAAATATTTAGCGGTTGACAAAGAAATTTCCTAATAATTGCTGCACAGAATTCTGTCGACATTCTGGTGGGTTATGGAACTATGACAGATTGGTTTGAACAATCTCGTATTATATTTTAAACCATCTGTTTTAACATCAGTTCATTCAGTGTCTTCAAAACCGAAATACAAGTAATATCTGATTCATACAGCCCTCAAGATCCGGATCTCACTTAGGCACGTAATCGCAACAACAACACAAAATCCCTAACTTTATACAGATCTTGAATGTGGATCTTTACAGATCTGGAAATTAGTACTTACTCCCACATATAGGTGTATTTTTCTAGTTTTTGATGTTGGCAGTACTTTCTGTCAAACTCAAAGAGTGGTTAGCAAACACGCAAAATATAAGATTGTAAGAAATAAAAACGAGTAAAAGTTATTACCCACAGCATAATAAAACTAACGCCCTACAATTAGCAGCTGTCAACTTGACAATGACTATCGGTACTGCCAACGTATAAAACTAATTCCAATAAGATCCAGATGGTTTTTTTGCCTATAGATCTGGATCTTGTAGCAAAACAACACAGCTAATGTAGCAATGAAGAAGTCGTTAAGGATTTACAAAAATGTAACTGTAAATGTAAATCCCAAAATAATTTGCATACTATCTCGAATTTTTTCAATTGATTTATAAACCAATCTAAAAGCTACCAACAACGTTTAATTAAAAAACGAAATCGTTCTACGAAAAAAATTACAGATCATTTTCATTTTATAGAATAACCGAGGTATTAAAACCAAAGCGGAAAGCAGGCAAAAAACAATCATCATCTCGCAGCGCATCAATCATCCTTTCAATATTGGCACTTTGGATGAAATTGTTACAATCAGAGAAAGTGTTTACCGGCTCCGTCCGATTTCTAGATCAAACACTTTTTCCAAAATGCCATTTACCTCAAATCTGTAGAAAGTCTCATTAGAAAATTTCCCCATTGTGCCTATTTTTATGAAAACCAGCAGTGAAACCATAAGCATCCCCGTGCGGTGAGGCATTCTATTGTTTGATTGCGTCTTAATGGCTCTGTTAGTGCTACTTATATCGTCGTCTCAGATACATTTCTTCACCGGCTATAATATCTAAAATTATCTTTTGTTCCATCGGTCAAGGCATATTAAAGTCTGAACAGTCACGACTCCGACACTCATCACACCTGTGATTGAAGTATCCACCACACGTCAAGCCAATTCTTGGAGTTAGTCACTGAAGCTACCTGTGATGAAAGATTTGCCACAGAAAGACCCTACCGGCACAGGCAGCATCCACGGCCTACAACAGACAATTTACCGTTCTTTTTGGATCTTCGAACTGTATTAGATAGGTAAGCCGGGAGTTCTCGATTGTTTAGAGTTTAGACACTTGTTTCATTGTATGAGGATTCTCTTGAAAGGCGATAATTTCGTCTTTAAGTCGTTTCTTTTCTTTTGAGGTTTTTTCGTTGTTACGGCCAACGTGCCTCGAGATTGAAATCTTTGCGCAATCGAGGAGGATATAATACCACCATCAGATTAGGTTCTGTTTAGTCAGTAACGCGTGCCATTGACTCCAGTGGGATTTTATGACCTTCAGTTGGCCTGCATAAGAAACTGAAATTAGCGGTGTTATTTGTGCTGAGCGTAACGTATGCAGTCTGACAACGTCTTCGTGCTTGACAGGTAACAAAGAGGTCAAGTATTGCAAGCAATCCTATGAAATGTTGTCAAAAGCTTTATGGATATGGTGTAAGTTTTTCTTGCGCCTGATGCTGCACTTGCAGCTCCATTTACTTAATTGTGTGATCGAAAGTCTTAGCTGCAAATAAAACAACTCGTTCTCTTTCTTAAGACGTGCTATTTGTGTTACCACTGCAAATTAAGGCAAAGAATCATAGAGTACATATTTTACTGTCAAACAGGGTAGCGCGGGTTAAGGTAGCTTCCTATCATAAAAGTTAGTATCTTGCTGGCACAAAAAAAAACCCAAACACACATAGACGCCACCGATGGGATTCAAGAGTAACAATATTGAATAAATTATAGAGAACAAAAAAATACTTGCCCAGAACCTTTTGTAGAGAAAATATAACCTATATCACGATAGTAAACTCTTTGGCCTCCTAGAAAAGTCCCAAATGTTCTTCCCTTTAATCTACCCTTGTTATATCCCTAAAGGAAATACAAATTGAATATTCTACCCAACTACAGATAACTGAATTCAAATCACACACACACAAGCATACGTGCCTTAGAGTTTGGATAATTTGTATCCTTCCTGAATAGAGCTAGATTATTGCTTTGAGTAATTTGAATAAATTTATCGTTGCTTAAAGGCTTAAGCTCTTCCTCATCTCCTGAATGCCTGAAAGGGACATAAGCCCAATTTAATCGCTTTGTTTATGATTTTAAAATTTTGATGCTGGGGATGATTGAGATGAACTCTTACTATAATCTGGGAGATGTTTATCCAAAACAATTTGTAAATTTCAATTGATTTCCAAGGAGTTTCCTGTTTTTACACCCTAAATGTAGGGTATTATAGCTTTGAGCAATCGTTTGTATCGCTTAAAAATATTTATGATACACAGAAATTAACTATATTGTCATTAAGAAGAGCAAAAAAAAATCGTTTAATAGATGCCGGTCTGTCTGTTCTGTCTGTGTTATCTCGAGGACGTTTCAAGCTAGAAGCTTGGAATTTAGTAGATAAGAACGTTATAAAAAACTAAAAATCAGGTACGAAAATAGGCCAAATAAGGCAACTCATTCAGAAGGTTGCCATATGATATGGCTCTCTTTATCTCTGGCCATATCTCTTTAGTCTCTTATTTATTAAAGGAAAATTCTCCTTATCCGTGCTAATGCAAAATGATATGTCATACGTAATTTCAGAAAATTGAAAAGTGAAGGGGGAAAGATTTTTTGGACGGAAGTGAGAAGAACACGGTAAAGGAAGCATTTGGTGGTGACCTTGAGCTTGACCCAGAGGTCACTTGAAGGTCAATTTAATATTTTTTAATGTAATACTCTGTTTTTGAAACCAGATATGGAGAGAGTGCAAAAGTTTATCTTCGAATATGCGATTATGGGTGAAAGTGACCTATGGGGTCACCTCAAGGTCAAATAACCCTTTGAATCAATACTTAGTAATTATTCATTTTGGGAAAAACCATTTAAGACAAACGTTTTGCGACAAAAAAATGCACTTAACCACTATATTGGACTTAGTTAATCTCCAAGACGAGGAAAGTTGTCCTAATAACACGTTGCGTACGACAAGTAGCATAACAATTTTCGTGGGGAAATTACGTATTAAAATGCATATGAATTGAGAAAATTTTTAGATGTCAGTCTCCGGGATCTGAGGCCGGACTCAACGTGTTAATTCCTTTAAGAAGTACCTGAACAAGGGTAGCCCCAGTATTTGAAACATTGAACTATTATTTAATAGCCTGGTCGAAGTATTTCTCAGACACCAACCAACATCATATTCATTTATAATTATGTACTTTTAGAAGCTTATTCGGGCAATAGTCAATTGGGCTTATGTCAGAATTCAACACTATTCTTGCCCTAGAAGTAGCAAAGCCTTCCAAAAGTAATTTCACCTCCTCTTCCATGCCACCCCTCATCTACAACTACATCATATATACCATATTTTATTATGAGCATACCTGCATATGTGCTTCGGAAGTACCATATAATCTTCTCCAGAATTGTACGAATTTTCAAATAAATACTAAAAAAGGTAATAAAAATGAACAAAGTAATTGTTAGACATTTTCGATAATAACCAGAGGAGAGCAGGATAATGAGTAGGACGTACCAATGCCACTAGGTATTAGTGTAGAGCGTCACTTCGTCCTAGGAAGGAAATGGTGACTGTATGATGAACCGATAAGGATGTTATCTCTTACTCTTTCTTGAAACATGGTGCAACGATTACAGTAAAGTTCTATTATCGAAAAATTGAGGCAATGCATGACAAATTGCATCAGGTCGTCGTCAAAAGACGTGGACCAGTCTTTTCTGTACGACAATGCTAGGCACAATGAATAAAACTGGATAATTTAAAAATTATGATACACACGTACTTTTTAAGTAACCTGCATATCATATGAAAACACCTGATATTTTGACGGGCTAATAATTTTGCTGCGATGGATCTCAAAATTTCTGGACTAACATATCCTAATTTTCTGTATTCGAATATCTTACCCGCTCCGCAAAAGTATTGCGTGTCGGTGGAATGCACTATCAGCGACAGTAAGCCTATTAAAATTTGACCATTCAAAATGGATAGAACTTCACTGTGGTTTAACGGTTATTCTCGCAGGGCTATGCACGAACTATTTCACCTGCATTTTTCGGTTGGAATTTCTCAATTTACATGGGAACTTGCTCATGTTTGGTTAATTCATAGCAATAGCATTCGTTGGATAAGCATTGTCAAAGCATTTGGTGTAGATTAACTTTCTCTGAAATGGATTGAAAGTCTCTTATCTAAGCTTTCAATTTGTATTTCATGAATTGAATTGGCTCTGTTATTTGCTCCATTCTTGTTTTAACATTCGCTAATGATTTTTTGTCCCCAACTGCCAATCCGTAGAAAATAATACGCTTGATTTCGTGTTCCCATTTAAATGGATTCACGTAGGAACCCTATTGATTTTCGTTGAGATCGCATGATTAGATCATTAAACGAGAACTTCTCGTTGAGTGTATTCTTTGAGGCAGAGTTAGTTGCGACTGGTTTAATGCTTCTAAGAGCGATTGTTGGATTGACGAAATTTCTAATGTGATGAAATGTCGGAATATTCTATAACAATGTAAATAATATTTTAAAACATGCACTGTAGCATCCACAAAAAAATAACAATATCAAGTATCGATACTTTGGGCTACCGATATAACATCGGTAAAATAGTGTTATCAGGATTATATTACTCTACAGTCTGGAGTCTGGAAACTATGCAATAAAAAAAAAAATAAAAAATGAAAAAATGAATAGGGAGTTAACGGAAGTCAAAACCGTGTTAAAATTAGACTGAGGGAGCACTAATGAAAAATCAGTGAAAGCAGATAACTTTCGGGAATTACATAGATTTTTTTCCATCGCTTTGTTCCGATGTGCATCTTTTTAGCATTTCTAATCAACTATGGCTGCATCCACTAATCGATGGAAAGTAAAAATATGCAAATTTGGACGGTAGTGGTAGCTTTTTGATAAACTTCTAAATTTTCTGATACTGTCAAAGTTAAAATGTATAAAACTTTGGACAGTACCCCTTTTCCCAAAATGACTAGACTTGTGTCAGGTGTTATTGAACTCTTAAAACCATCGCTAAACCCATATGTGGTAGGGAATGAGTTAAAATCCCATTACCACTTAAAAGATTTCACATGTGCATAGAGCACTTTGCAGCGTATGAATTTATGCAATCATACCGTCAACCAACCGGCAGTGAATATCTGGAGCAACATTCTGGTCTCTGGCTGGGCAGTATACAGTGATTTTCTTGGCAATTGAGAAGTACTTGCCTTGAACACATTAACCACGTTCGTTACTTTTCTCCAGTTGCTGGATGTTTTTTTCTTTCTCAGTCACAGTCAGGAACTAAAAAACTGGAATCTGGTGCTACCTTCTGTTCGGGTATTAACTGAGACGAGCCCAAGTCAGGTCACAAAAATTTGGGTCACTGTTACGAGACAGCGGACATTTGGCCGTTGGAATTTGTTGTAAACCTGTTCCGCACAGGTTCCATTTCCGAAAAGTAAATTATTATTCACCACTTGTCGGGCTTGTCTTCTTTCCAATTCGATTGAATGTGTCTTCATATGTGATTTTAAGTAGGGAAGTATTTTTATTCATATCTCGCCAAGAGAAAGTTTTAATTGTTTCTTCCGAGCCTTAATAAGGTTTCGTTGACTCAACGCCAATCTGAGTTCTCTTTGAAAGGCTAAATTCCTTCTTAATTTCTCCACACCGAGTTCATTTACTTTCACCTTCACTAATTTCAATAAAAAGATTTATTTAATCTGATCTGTGACCCTCGCATCCTCCAGGGGTTTTCAGTGTCGTCCATCGACCTACATATATAAATTTGCCTCGAGGGTCTGTAATAGAATCACGTTCTCTATTTCTTGGAAATTAAGATGTCGGGCATCATTGAGTTATTGCACCTAAGAACTAGCCAAGAAAAACCCTTTCTTGTGGAAATTGTAATTATTTACACATGTGTGCTCCTCAGTCTCTAAGGGACTGCTGGCCTACTGGCTGATCTCATTATTTTGGGGTCAAGGGTTTCAATAATTATGATGAAATTACTTTCACTGCCTTAAGTGCTGTGATTATTACATTATAAAGTTTTTTATTGTGTTGTAAAGCTTTAATTAACCGGGGCATGACGTAAAAAAAACTTATTTTTAGTTACAGAGTTGAAAGCAGTCAAGGGTTCTGCTATATTCTTCCCAGGAATGGCTGCCAATTAGCAAATGTACATTTCCGTAAAAATCGTCTTCGTCTGTAATGGATTCCTGGGAAAATGTTGTTATATTGAATGAATCCAAAAATCTACAACTTTGATATTAAAAAATAATGAAAAATTTAGAATCAATGATGTAATCGGAAACGAATTCGACCACATTAAAATTTCCAAATCAGTTATTCATTCGCCTTGCCACCAAAAAGGACGAAAATGCTGCTGTTCACACCACGTAAGTTTTCCAAGTCAGGAATTAGAAAAAAACATTTCATTTCATTTCTCACCTCCAAGATGAAGAAAATCTTTTTCTTAGACTCCTGGTTTCCCTGGTTCTTAATTTTGGTCCATACGAAGATGAGATTGAGATTCTCCGAAGGCAAAAATTTCCTAAATATATGTCGTCATGAAAAAATAGAATGAGTGTTCTTTCAACTTCTAACTCCGACGATGACACGAGCATTCCTATCGCATCCGGAAACTTAAGTGGATAGAACTGGTAATGCCCACTGACTATGCAAAGAAAACTATTATGATGGGCTGTATAAGGATCGCTTTCGAACTGATCGCAACTATCCGAAAGACTACGCACATATAAATTTGAAACGTGGAACAAATTTATAAACAATAACCAGGCCTACATTATGAAATCAGCCAAACAATTGTCAATTTGCGAGAAAGGATTAGAAAGTTGACGGGGACTGTCCTCCTGATCGTCAGTAAATAAATACGGTACGAATTTGGGACTGAGGAGATACATCTGAGGATTTTCTGTTAAGATCGTGTATGCTTATGCCCCAGTTATGGCAATAACATCGACAGCTAAATGGCGGTTTCAACAAATATCAGTACGAACTCTATCGACACGGTAGTCCTCTGTTGACATAGAAGTTCATCCAGGATTTGGATCCTTGTCATCAATGTCAATATCGTGTCCAATAGCATTCCAAATGCCTCTGTACAAATTTTCCCAAGCTTGCCATACATATTTTGTTCTTTAAACTTTTTCATTGTTTTATTTTTATTTTTTTGTCAGTAATTCGACGATTAGCTTACTCAGTATGACTCGTAATCATTACCAAGTCGATTCCGTAATTACTATCTCTAAAGACAATCTTTTACTTGATCGATTACGGTTCTAATTACTTTAACATGGTTAACCGTTTATAAGGCATTACACTTGTAAGGTGTAAAGTTATGTAGTCTTACGCATTTTAGAATTTCCACAAAAAATCTTCCACTAATTACCCTATCGCTTACAAAATATTACAATGGTAACCGCTTACATTTTCTAGAAATTTCTTTAAAGAATTCTTCAATTACGAGACTGCGAATACAAGATTTCCTACTGGGTATGAACCAACGACCTATATTTAAAAAGTTTTATTTTTTAAATAGACCTGTAAAGTGGTTAAGACTCTTCGCAGGTTGTCATAGCCAAGGACGAATATTTCAAAACCTATAAAGTTACAAACAGTATACAGTGATGACTGTAAACGACGGTAGTCTGTTACAGAAACTGCATCAAGAAGGCGAAGGAGGAGGGGAGCATATCCTAGCTTTCTGGCTATCCTTGGGAGGATGACCAATGGGCCTAAGAATGGCCCGAGTTCGAGGGACCCCTATCGGTCCTACACACCTTCCAAAAAAGGGGCAAGTATGATTACTATATCTCTAATGTATATTACAGTTTTCATTGACCACAACTGATGTAAATAAGTTTTGTCCGTTTTACACGAAGAAGGAAGCTCTCCTTTGGAGTTCCAATTCTTGAGGGGGAACCACTATTCACTTTTCAAATGAGATCTAATATTTAGCGCCAATTCTAGACAAGCGACTCATTTACAAATTAGTAACTTAGTAAAGTCAAAGACAGATCCATATCCGGCTTATGGTACTGTCAAAGGTTTTTTTTGGCAAAACTTGGGAGCTGAAGGTAAAAAAGCCACATAAAAATCTTTGATGAGTTTAAAGAGAATAAAATATTGCGGCCACCACATTGACTGATTTAATGCCAAAAAATACATCTTCCCACATTTGAAAAAGGCGTACTTAGGTAGTACACGGACAGAGCACGACAGGAAGCGTCAACAGCTCTTAGAGCCCAGCGCCGTTGAGGATAGCACGTGTTGATTCTGTTTGGCGGATGATAAAGCAGTGGAACACATTGTTTGCCACTGCGAAACGCCGTTCGCCAAAAGGATATAATTCTCCTGATGTTTGATGCCAAAAAAATCAGAGGCTATATTACAAGTTTTTCTTGAGTGGGTCTCATAAAAGGCCTTTGAACACAATATATCCTAGATTGGAGGCTCCTACGATTTCTATCCATAGCACTCTTATAAAAAAAGGAAAAACCAAAGGATTATCTTCTAGTAGTTTGGATCTTATATTAATTTTCTGCTACTAGCACAGGTGTGACCGAAATTATAGAAATTTTTTCACTGAGACCAAATTCTACGAACTTACAAACTAGCAGCATCACATCATCGGTTTCATTCGAGCTGAAATGATCCACAATGTTGTTAAGTATGATATATAAGTCTTTGCACCTTTAAAAGCTGAACATTAAAATTTAAAATTGGTAGGTGATTTATGGATTTGGGAAGCGGAAAGATGGAAGATAGGAGTTGTCACATATGTAAAGTTTATATATTATTATTTAAGTAATTTTGTGTTAGAGCTATTGGCATCCACTAAGGCTTTTGGAAAAACAAAAAGAAATGATGCATCTACGACTTTTTATTTGTTTTAGTAAGAAATAATATCCACACAAAAAAACACATTTCCAACGACGAATGTTAACGCTTTGTTTACATTACCCAATTTTTCTCGGGAAATCTCTGTTTTGAAACATTCAAAAGTAAAAGCAGTTAAACTTTCAAGTTAATAAAAAAGAGTTGGAAAATGTCAGCTGTATTTGTCACAGATTTTTCTAGAGCACCTACTTTACCAAAAGATCGATATCGATACTGAAAGACTTTACCAACACAAAATGACAGTTACGATAAGTTTTCAAATAGAAATAGTGTCTATATTTGCGAAAATATTTGTTGCACGGATACTACTGATTGTCCGTGGTAAATGAGTTGGTTAAAGATATAAAGATAATGAGATGAACTCTTTGCACAGATCGAAACACTCTTGAACTATAATTTTTTCAATGTAGAAATTTTGTATAAAATTAAAAATTTGTCTTATTGCACTTAAGAACTACAGACGAGGAAAAAATACATCCTGGAATTTTTCCAAGTCTTGTTATAGATTTCAAATAGAGATTTTTTATGGCACTTGATCGTATTGTTGATTCGGTTATATATGTAAGGCTTGTACCACAGGGAAACAGTTTCTGTCCTTTGGTGTTTTCTTTGGTTCCTTGATTTATTAAAGATCTTGGATAGCAAAGTACTCGGGTAAAACATTCTAAACTTATTAGAAATTGTTTTTCTCATATAATTTTCTTTCCTTGGCGAATTTGAAAGTGTTCTAGTAAATACATAATAACAGGCTAAAACATACCACGTTCATCTAAAGTACTTAATCCACGTGCGGTTGGCATGAAAATAAAAGAAGCCACCAGTGTAGTCACCAGCATGTAGTTAACCCACTTAATCGATGTCATCGCTTTCCACTTGACAAACATTATTTTCTACTTCTTTTTGATCAATTTCTTATTATGAATAAAGATTTACTGTTAACTGAGAACTGATTCTTGTGTCATAGATGTAAATTAGTAGGAAACGATTTAGCACCAATGAAACTGATGAGGAAGTACGAAACCGGCCATACATGAACTTGGAATTTAATCACAACTAAAATACGGGACGAATTAAGTGGGTAACGCATGTGCACTTGACACTCAGTAAGTAACTGACTTAACAGTAAAGAAAGAAAAGTAGTCACGTAATTATCCTTTTAACTTGTAATCTTCAGATAGTTTTGCACATCCCGGAGTAACCGACATTCGTTAGGGCAAGTTTTACATTTTAACTGCGTGCGCTGCCTCATCAACCGGAGGAGGTTTAAATTTTTGATACTATACTTAATTCACGTTCGATACCACTTGGTTTTCGGAAACTTTCACCAGAGTAGCTGTCGTTTGAGCCAAAGTGCTACAACCATTCGCAATCGCCAACAAAGTCCAACTGAACTGCTGGAGTCGTCTTGTCGTACTTCTAACAGACTTCTGCAGACTCCATCACTCCATGGACTGTGTTTTCCCTCCGCCATGGCCGTGCCCGTGTAATACCTTTGCGAACTGTTGAGATGATGGCGCTCCATAGGACCACAGTTGAATACTTTCTTAGCTTACTACTTACTACGCATTGATCGCGTCATAATTCCGGGGAGCTCAAATGCTTTGCATAATGAAACGAAGATTGGCTCTTCGTCCCTCGAATAGGCTTAAGGTCATTTTGAGGCTTTTTTCGCCGCTCATCTGGCAATGGACTTGAACTTGTAGGCACATTTGAAGACACTTGCCCTCACCTCAAACCTAGTGGCATATTGCGGAATTATTTTTTACAGATTCCTCAGGTACTTCTACTACTTCCGGGCTTTTCTTTCACTGCACAGTGTTTCTGACGACACGACGTCCTCATGACTCCAGCACTTTTGTTTCATTTCTGTGCCATTATACGCTTCATTTATGCTGGATATTGCTTTTGTGGAAATTTTGCTTTCTTTACCTTACCGACATTTGGAGAAATTAATATCTTTTCACTGCGGAAGCTGAGACCGATTCCTGCCACTTTGCTGGTTTGTCCGTCGATTCGAGTCTTATAAGAGTGAAATTAGGCTACTTTAGCGCAGCTAATGCGCACCAGAAAGGTCAATGACGATAAATGAATTTTTGTTTTCGGTCTGGGAAAAAATAAAAGGGAAATCACTTGTGCTTGGCCTGGCTTGATATGATGCTGCGTTTACTTGGCGATGTGTTAATTACAGGAGATTCTCTTGCAATGTAGAAAGTTACTGGTAATTACCGGGGAGAGAGTGGCCATTTTAAATATTTTTGTTTAATGTTTTCCTTATTTCCGTCAACAAAGTCGTAAAAGCGAAATGTACTTCAACTTACAGACTTTCTTGAATCTGACAGCGACAAGGCCGATCCGCACTTAATGGACATGGGTCATCAGTTGTCATGAAACAATGTAATTTTCTTTTGTAGTTAACCTTGGAAAACAATACTAACAGACGGAAGTATTTGACGGGTCTCATCCTACAAATTACTTTCCCTTTAATTATCTTGACAACTTTATTCGATTTTAAATTACTCTACCCCAGTTATGATTTGAAAGCTTAACTGCTCTTTAGCTTAGAATGCAGACCATATGAAATGCAAAATTATTAAAGGAATATTTTGCAGCTTACGGGTCTAGATAACATAGGACTTCTCATGAACAAATTGGAGCTACGGATTTTAACAGGCCTACTATCTTATCATATTTGAAAAAGTTGGGTTCAGTTGAGACTGACACGGGTCATAAGTTACCGCTCCCGTCGTGGTGATGGATCAGGAAAAAAAGAAGAACGAAAGGATCGGACTGCAAACGGGTGTATCAACAACACATGGATGCAAGTGGTCGTTAGGTATTCCCTTTGTTGACCATATTGTGCCTTCGCCTTTGCCTTTGTAGACATGACCAATGGACAAACCGGTCTTTTAGGAAAGAGGGTAGAGAGAACGAGTCGTGACTGTCATCACATTTGCCGCAAAAACTATTTCTATTTCACGAGCTGCATTGCACTAACACACATGTAAATAAAGGATATTTAGGGTATTTCACAACTGATAATGTCTCTAAAAACACAAAATTGCCTCGTTCAACATAAAATGCAAGAAAAGTGATGCTTAAGTGTACTTTTGATTCTCGGGACAAACCGGTTTGTCCATTAGTTATGTCTACAACGTGTGCGAAGTCCCATTAGGGTTAACGAAGGAGTGTATGAAAGAAAAAGGGGGAAGGTTATAGGTATAAGATTGCCTTGCTAAGGTCGTATGTCATTTGCGTACAAGATTCCTACTGGTCTGCACAAAACAGTATATATATATATATTTCAATAACTGATCCACTTAATGCGGACGGAATTTTTTCGATTAACACGTTGACTGCCGTGGGGGTCACCGGTGACCGGCATATAAAAGCTCTCTCACCACAAAGGCATTTTAACACGGAATTCTCTCACGAAAGCTTTTATGCTAATTTCGGCAGGCAAAGTGTTAAATAACCGAATGAGAATTGCACAGTATTCAGTAGTCTACGTAAAGTGCTGGATAAACGTATTATTACGTTAATAAGAGCATTCTATCCAGAGTTTTCTGACGGACCAAAACACTGCTATATTTTACCGGAATCAATGTAAAGTTTAATTTTTACATATATTCATTTTTTTTGAAGAAATATTTAAAGTAGCCTACGTTCAGAGAACTAACGAAATGTCACCGGAACATGGTCCGCCAGATGTGACAGTAAAAACAACAAGCAAAAGGCAATCAGAACTTTCATTAAAATGATATCAATCGCTATATCAGGTGAACGTTTAAGTGGCCTCAATTTCTGGCACGAGCACCAAAAACTTCGACTAATTTTTTTTCCACGTTGCAGGTTCTCAACGCCATCAGAAAGCCGGAGATCTTGTGAATTCAGAATGAAAGTAGAATTATCATTTGTCAATCCCTGCAGTAATACCCTGTTAAAATTGTATGATTATTCCCATGATATAATTGCACCTGATAGTCGGGAACTGAATTAAGGCCAATCAAAAGCGTACACAAGAAAAAGTCTGTGAAAAAAAATTTCATCTTTCTCACACTCACTTTTGCTCAGGTCGCCATAGAGAAAATCGCTAATGAAGCAATTTGATAATTCGTAAAAATCGCACTTCCTTTATTTATTATGATTCAAAGCAGTTAGAACAAAAGTGAAAGGTGAATGCCATTCATCCCATTCTCACAGATGTCTGAAACGAAATGGAAACTTGCAATCTTTGCAGGTGAAATTCTCTGCGCGAAATACAAAAATTGGAATTGGTCACAGATACTTTTTGTATGATGATCGATGATCAACGACAACTTATGGTGTAATTTGATTATATCGCGACCCATGATTTTCATCACTTACAAAAGTAAGAAAAGAAATATAAACTCAGTGGAAATTCTGTCCGAGAAAAACAAATTGTCAGTGTTTTTCCGGGTTCTCCATGCCACAATGCACAGAAATTATTTGATCGTGACACCTAAATGAGTGCGCTATAAGTAGGAGAAATTTCTGCGATCACCAGACATTGCACTGATTAAAATCGATATTTTTTCATCAAAATTAGGTTAAAATTGAGGCGTGTTCCAGTCGCAATCGTGTGTTTTCTATTACTTTCATTTTCTGGAAGCGGTCCGAATTAGATAATTTTACTGGAACTCCAGAAATTGGAAAAAATACGATCATTTCGAAAATTGCAACTATTTTAGAAAATGAAACCAGTTTACATTATTGGATGAGAAAGTGTCGAACGTATTTGGGTTAAAACCATTACACAGTAAAGTCTTTGAAAGCAAATCGACTATACTTGAAATCACAATAAGTGTTCCCTTTGTTTTTGTTTTTTATTTGAATTCTTAGGGATAATTTCTTATGATAATATTGTACAATTTTAATTAATATGACATTTTGTTAGCCCAGTTTTTTTAAATCAATATTTGTGAAGCGGATTTAGAAATTGCTTGGTATTATTTTAATAGAAAAGCAGTTGCCCTTCAATAGCAAGGCCAGTATTTTTCAATACATAATTTTTAGATTTGTGTCCCCTTACAAATTTAAACTTATTTAGCTCTTTGTTGATTACCAAAATCCTTGAATAGATTCATATCAGAATGCTATCTACGAAAGGAAGTGTAAAAGGTAGTCACAATTGATTATGATTGAACTGCGCACCGCATAAAATAAATTATTCATCACTAAACAGCAACATTTGGAATTTTGAATATCTAAACTCAAATTTTTTTGAAGGGGAGGACAGAGCTGAAAATGAAAGCTTTAGAATCTGTGAAAGAAATATACTTATATTTGTAGTTGTGAAAGGAGTCTATGGCCGAGAATATTTAAAGAATATTCGAAATTACCAGGTCGTAGCAAAATAAAAACCAATGGCTTTTGTTACCTTCATCGGGCGATAATTAATATGACTTCCATTTTACACGTACATAAGCAAAGGGTTGCATCTAAAAATTAGGATTAATGATTCTCTTTTGTTTAGGAAGGGATATTTATGCTAATTTCTTTAATTACAAGTTACTGGTAAATTTTGGGGGAAATTATACCTCCAGTGTCTGTATCAAAGACATTAGCTTGACAAATTGTAATTAGCATTTTTCTAACCCTTTTCAGAAATATTTTCTTGAGATATCCGCCATACTCAGCCTTAATTTCAGTAAAATGACCCGAAATCCATCAAAATTGCAATCTTTCTAGAGAATACGAAAAAACGTTAATATTTCATTTTCTCTAAATCCTAAAAAGAAATAAAAAAAATAATTGCTTTTAAGCGTACCCACTTAGGGGACAAATAATCCGGGAAGTAAACACATTTACTTTTATCGGTAAAAAATTGAGAAAGTCATAGGCAAACGCTAACAAGGAAATACCTCCAGATTTTGTGCTAAGTTATAAAAAATTGCATTAAAAGCACATCCAGTTCATAAAATTCAAGAGATAATACCTAAATATAATTCCCTTAGAAAATTCCCACATTTTGCACTGATACTGTCTGCGGACAATTCAATTGAAATGCTGGGAAGCGGCAAAATTTTACTCTCTGTTTGTTTGACTAACCCAGTAACCCAGTAAGGTAGCTAATGTCAACTTACTTACTTTCATAATCGTAATCGTAAACTTCGTCGGCTCGATACATACTAATCGCTTCGATTATCGCGCACTTAAAGCATTTCTTGCGATTGTAAATTATTTGCTCAAACTGCAACCAAACGTCTGACGAAGAGATATCTGAACTTTGGCTAGAGAAAGTTCTGTTCGTTGTGGGTCTATTAGCATATCTTAGATTTTCAGGTGAACTTTAATTAGTTTTTCTTGATTGAAATCTCTCAAGTGGTGTGCAAAGTCGAAAGGGGGAATTTTCATCAAGAATTGTATGGATTTGACTCACATTAAAATAATTGAAAGGACTTTTCGCAAAAAAAAACGATTGTATTAGTAGAAATTCGGCAACAGCCGAGAACATGTAGAAGGATGTGGAAGATCACTTTTATTTTCTTAATCCTTTCGAGCTCAGTGGTTCCACTGTGGAGCGATGATTATATATATATTTTTTTTGTGCGGCCTAGTGAACGTAAGCCAAAACCACCACTGACTGAGATTTATTCAAATTATTTACACAAAAATCTTCTTAATCCTGTAAGGGTTAAATCAAACTTAGAGCGGGATAGACAAAGTTTAGGGTTAATCATGACATACATTGCGAAGACCAATTATTTATGGCACAATAGTTTTTACGCTAATATCGGTATATTAAAGAAATAAGTAGTTAAACCAAAAACACTTTTCTAGAAGTTTCGAAAGTTATATGCTCGAAAAGAGGACAGTTTTAGAGAACATATGTTTTAGGACAGGACAGGATAGGCTGTACGTGACAGGACCGACTGTAAAGTATGAAATCCCTGTACGTGAGTGTGGTCTCAATAGCAGAGCAAGGGTAAGGTGGGCTGGGCCTATCTGTCATTTTTGACAACTGGGTATGAGTCACGGTATACAGAATACAAGGTATGACCGTGAAATCAGAACTGCAGCCATTTAAAAAAAAATAACGTCGTGGCGTATAATTTTACTGAACCCATCGTTCTTTCAGCTCTGTACGAAATGACGTCACACGCCAGAAGTCAAAGACTATAGATCATAACATATCTTGTATTCTGTACATATACCGCGGGTATGAGTGATAGAAGAAATTTTAAAATTTCGTGCTTTAGAGCGTTGCAAGAAATCAAACATCTGAGTGTTCCTCTTTCCATGTTTAGCATTTTTCTTCTGTCGGCAGGCTGTTATATTTTCCCAAAAATTTTGGTCTTCCTTTATGATACAATTCTCATTTAAATCCTTCAGCATTCCTCCCCCAGAAATACAGTTCTGAGCATGAGAACTCCGAATTTTCCATTCTCGTACTCAGTTCCTCACGAGTACCATGTATCATCTGGCTATATTCTGAATGCCGCCTAGGTTAGTTTTTAGTGAAACTGTGGAGTAGTGCGAACAGTGCTCATAATTCTTATGGATGCCATTTTGGACCCTATTCAGCTTTTGTCTAAACGTTACCTAACATGCCTTGTGCTCACTAAGGCGCATATGTGCAGATTTTCTCCTTTGTTGGTTCGGGTTCAATTCCTGTAAACGGCAGAGTGATTTATTTCGGTATCAGTAGTTGAGGTAGTAATGTCGGGCAGTAAAATTTCGTGAAAATAACGATAGCTTACTTGTAACATTTATCAGGTTAAAATTCCCAATTCCCCCTTCTCTTTATCATAGGGTTCTCCTCTGAATTTAGGCAGTACCTCAAAACAAAAAAAGAGAAAAAACACCAGACTAACGCAATAGACCTGATCACCATTGTGTATATGCAGAAGGCCTACTAGCGCAGGAAGATACCATACCTTTGTCCATATCATCTTCTATACTGGCGCATGATCTTTTCTTCAATATGATATTTCCATTGTGTGTCGATTACGAGTCCAAGTATAACCTTTCTAGAAATGTTGATCTCAAGCCCAAAGACTGCAAGTGATTTAAATTCCAGATTCCGTGTATTTCTTTCCCATTTAAGATTATCCTTTTTTTCTTGCTCTCGTTGCTAGTGTTCCCCACAAAAAGGGCATTCTTTCGAATATCAGTGGAAGTGGTGGCAGTCCTTAGATTTTGGCGATAATGAGAATGACCTTGAAAAGGCACTACAAACAATATTGACTCAAATCGCTTCTTTATTTTTATGATGGGTTTTCATTCACAAATTTTTAAAGAACTGACATAAGCTATATATCTTCAAAAATCCCTTGTCGGCAAACGAATATTTTCAGGGTATATTTATGATAACACAATAAATAGTGTAGTCTAAATAAACTATCCTATTATTAAAATTTATTATAAACTTTGGACACGTCTTTTTAAAAGAGAAATCTTGTCCAACTCTCCAAAGTTACTTGAACTCCGTTGCAAATTTTCCCACTGTGTTAACTTAAATTATTGTTTTTGTTTTTTCTCTGTGTATTGATTTACGAGAATCCCATAGTTTTATTTTAGATAGCTAATATTGCCCCAATGAATCCAATAGTTTCGAATAACGTTAAGACATTTCCTATGGATATGTTACACCCACAAATCAGCATCGTTAACGCATTATTCCAACCACTTTCCTAAAATATATAGCGTTTTAATTTAATGGGTTCGTTAATCCCATTCAGAAATTATTTCAGATCACTTCTTAATGGACAGTAACGATCACCAGTTTCTTCGCAACAAATTTGTTGCTGTTGATTGAATCTGTCGGCAACAATTTTCGCCAATTTTCACCTTCTTTTTCCTATAAACAGAAAATCAAAATAAAATAGTAAAATTTTTTGGTTGTTAGAAGTCCGCACCTTTTTTTAATTGGGTGAGACTTTTTCCCAGTTGAGTATGCAAATTTGCAGACCGAAAGCAAGTGTCGAATGGGATTAGCTCTTCAGAAGGTGCAAAAGTCTTGGGTTGCAGAAATCACCAGTCGACAAGGCTGTTTAGCAAATCAAATCATCTATGACTAACGTCTCCGTTTACAGCGTGTAATGAGCTGGGAATTAATGCACGCCGTAAACAATGCAAACAATATTTAAGTTAAGTAAGCAATTTGAAGTAATCAAGAGATTCCCACGATTTGAGAGGAGTCCACAAACACTGGGGAAATTATGAAGAGCTGAAAAATTTGGGCCACTGGTACACATGTTAGCGGTATCCGATTCGAGTGAGTGCGCATCAGGGAGCTGGTGTACAGGTGCTGTGTGGTGTGGAGTAAGCGAAAACGAGTTACCTGTGTGGCTTTGATTATTGCGTGATCACCAGCCAAGTAAAACGGTTGATTATCAAAGGCGCAACATACTCGTAATCGAGTGGCTCTAGGAAAAGAAATCTAATCGAACTTATCCTTTAAAGAAATGCTGTCGTGGCACGGCTGTGATGCAAGATGCCTGCTTTAAGATGATGCCAAGACCCTCTTGACCATATCACTGCAGTTTCTGGCTCTGCAAAAATCTTGGAAATCTCGCCGAGCAGCTGGTTATGGGTAAGCGTGCAGCATAACATTTAAAATGCTGTTAACTCTTATGGATCTGGTTATTTTCTAGTTATCGATGGTATCGGCGAAACAGTCCAGATTTGCTGATGTTGATCAATTTTTACTACTGTTTGGAAATATCACTCGCTAGTAAATGGGTCATGCGTGTGATTAGGAACTGTCCCAGATATTCTGGAATGTCTCAATTGTCGCCTAATGGATGATGTTATGGATCATTTCTTACCTTAAAGTGCTGCCAAACGATCTGGTAAAGTACCAGATATCTGCCCTACTTATTTATTATTTTCGTAGGAGATATTTTAATAGATTTCAAAATACAAGATATTTGAAAAGTAATACTGCCAAGCCGTGGTAGGGTAAAATTTGGAATCACTTTTCTTTTAGTAAAGAGATATAGCACAGTCTTTGACGTGTTCCAGCTTTGAATCTTTTATAGAGCTTTCTTTACTAGTTCACTAATAGTTGGAAGGAACTTAGCCCAAACTAAGATAGCCAGGTCGTAAACATAAGTAACAGCGTCTTTTTTTTCTTTTGGATTTGTGACACTGCACTTCTGAATGTTACTACTGATATCCGTGAAGCCGTTGATAATGATAAGTTAACAATACTAGTCATGCTAGATTTTGGTAAGGCATTTGACTCAGTGAGTCATTTTAAACACATCTCATAAGTAGCTTTTTAGAACAATTTTCTCAAGTAATAGTACAATCTTCGATTTATTTCGCTTCCGGTGAGCGTGAAGGCTCAATTTTGGGTCCTCTCTTTTTCAGTTTTTATGTAAGTAACTTAGTGAACGTTATCTGCCATTCTAAAGTGCACTTATATGCAGATGATGTTCAGTTATATTTCAGCAGTCCTATTGTTCTAATGGCACTAAAGACCTGCAACACATAAGCGACTGATCAGTTAGTAATATGCTGACATTGAATCCTAGTAAGTCTAAATGTATGGCAGTTTATAGACGGGTGTTGGACGCGTCTAATCTTCAATGTGCCTGTCTTAATGGTGCCAAGTTAAACTATGTTGACTCTATTAAAACCTTGGGTTGCATAATTAACAACTGTTTTAGCTGCTGTGGTTACATTGACCAGATGTTGAAGAAATTGTATGGTGGTCTCCATCATCTATGGCTAAGTTCTGGCTGACTCTGGGTTTTCTTACACGTATGCAATTGGCGAAAACTTATTTTGCCTCACTTCTCCTATTGTAGCTTAGTATTATGCAGGCTTGAGTCGAGATGTCATAGACGATTAGACTTACATCAAGGACTTCCTTAGTAGATAGAGGCATATCTGGCTCGTCGGCAACACATACCTTTACATGACCTTATATCGAATGGAACACCATGGTATCTGTGGTTATGTCAAGTGCACTCTTCATTCTGGTTACATGGAGCGCTGACCTGATAGGAATAATCGAGTATGAGCTATTTTTCACAGATGATCGAGTCTGATCTAAGCACTTTCACTGTCGTGTGTGGTGTTGTCAAATATATTTAAAAATGTCTGAGGCGGAGAATTTTGTAATTCTTCTGTAGCTCCCTCCACTTAATCAAAAAGCCTAAAGTGTAGAGTAATATAACCACAACCTAGTAATCTAACTCTAAAGAACTCATTGTTAGATAATTTTTTTCTTACGTGGTTTAGATTTAATATTGTATAAAAAAAATCAGAACAAATTCTATTTACATGAATCAGAAAAAATCACATCTACCTCTTTCGGAAGTTCATTCATTTTAAATTCATTACCTGCAATAATTACCTTCTTAAGTTCCACAAAAGATATTTCAATTTCCTCCAATAAAAGGTACTTGCTGTCAGAGGAGATCATTTCATAGATTTACCGGTATAGCTTTAATAGATATCTGTTTGACCCACAACACAGCATGCCGTGCAGTTGACCTCAGCCTCTTTATAATTTCTGATTGCTGGCATCAATTACTTTTGAAAGTTTGAATAGCGTAGATACACACAGGTGAAAATGATTAGTTTTATGGTAGTATAACACGGCATAGGCTAAAGGGTCATTTTTAAAGAGATGTAGTTTTATTTTATAGTCTTGAATCCGAGTTCCGGATGGGACTTTTCCCTACGTGAATGCAGCAGCGTGTGACACAGATTTGTCCATAAATTTTTTGAAATTTCTAAGAAGAATGCGCGTCCGCATCAAGTTGCATCTCTTTAAAATCAACTGGGAATTTTTATTTATTTTTCTTTGCAACTTTCTATTTACGAACGACGGTAAAAGTGAACCCACCTTATCTACTAAATTTTGTTTTTTTATTAGTTTTTCTGGGAACTCACAGAACTGTTTGTTTATCACATGAATATCATTTCCGTCTGAAGTACTTGAAGTCGTTTGACCGTTTTCACTTAATGTTTATTTCATTAATGACGACATTGTGTGGTTGCATCTTATTTTCGATAATCTACGGCGTTGTTTTTGGTATCTTTTCTCTATAAAAGTTTGTTAAGTCGGCTCATTAGAATACCTCTTGTAATTTTGTGATAACAAAGATTCTTCTTATCAACTGAACGCAATTTTAAAAGTGCTAATACCCAAAAATGCTTTCACTTTTTTGTTAAAGGGAGATAAAATTCTTTTTATCCTGATAAGGATAATTAGTTTTAATGTTGTCGAGTTATAGTCGACTTTAGGACAAAGTGTACACAGGAATTTCATAGATATTGTGTTATTTCTTCGTGCCCTTATCTTTTTTATGTTTTCTTATTTTAAACAAAGAGCAGTAGTATACTAGTATCTAGTAGGAGACGAAAGGATTTATACTGTGTACTTACTGCGCGACGATATACGCATTATTTTAATAATTATTATTTGGAGTTAACACTTCTTGTTCAATTAAGGTCAATAATGGTTCCGATCAACTGCTCAAAAAATAACAACTTGGCAAACTTAAACAACTTGGTCTTGTTTCTAGAACGAGCAATCCCAGGGTGACCAGTGAAAGATAATTTCGCAAAGGTAAGTAAGTTGAGTATCTCAATTTTTGTTTATTTGTAATTACACACTAAGATAAACAACGCCGATGTGAGTAGAAGG
Organism: Dasypogon diadema; assembly: GCA_006980735.1. NCBI lineage: Eukaryota > Metazoa > Arthropoda > Insecta > Diptera > Asilidae > Dasypogon > Dasypogon diadema. The sequence goes on from QYTT01090226.1 coordinate 84,488, forward strand.
ATTAAACGTACGTATCACCGCTGATCCTGAAGCCAATAAAAAAGCAAGCTTAGGATCCCACATGGAATGCCGGTCATAGGTAAGTTACGATGACGGTATCTCTATCTCGTATCTCTATTAAGTGACATCATATACTCAAACCTTTCGAACTCTTAAAATTACTTGATGATCGCATTTTTATACTCCGAGACTTAAACCATTTCAGAGTTCAGATATTTTTCGCTGAGTTTAAGAGCTTGTACCGCTCTTTTAAGTTGGGATTCATGAAGATGCCTTTCAAGTTTAATTTCTTAAGTTTAGTGCAAAAAATTTGTAAAATTTACTTGTCTTAAATTTCTCGCAAAGTCTTCTTCTTA
>QYTT01090227.1:42105-63210 GCA_006980735.1 Dasypogon diadema
CACCCATATCTCCACTACCGGACTAACCTTACGTCTCTGCGAGGTATTGTTATGGTTTTCTATACTGAATTTTGTTGAAGATACCTTCGATGTCGATCAAAATGGTCAAAGCAATGCCTCCTCTATTCAATACTTCCTCCGTCACTCTCAACAGCTAGTGAAGCGTTAAGTTTGTTGGTTTCCTAACTTGACACAAAATGGCAAAATAGCGCAAAAATAATTATACTATTGGATAGAGGTAAAGGCTCTCGCCACATTGACTTCTCAGTCGAAGTTTGTGTCTGATATTCACCTGTCTAAATGTCCCCAAGTTACTGCTATGATATTAACAACTGAGTTATTTTGATGTGGATATTAATGTATGAAGGCTTTGATGGAACCGAGAACTGGCTTGCAAAAGAGGATCGGCATCTTCCTTCACTAGACCTGAACTTTTCTGCGGTTACTCAAAATGCCACTAACTGAAAAGTCTCGATACCTGGAAAGCAAAGGTCAAGGCGTGATATTGAAATTATCATCCAAGCGAAGAGGTTTGTTCTAAGGCTGCTCCTTTCGTTCAACAAGATAGAGATGAAGATCATTAATGGCTTCTACCTTGATTCGTTTGTGTCATTTGAAGAAAATAAGTTTTATGATTGGTAAAAATTTTGTATGGATGAGGTTGAAATGGAGGAGAGTGCACTGTACGAATGCAGAGACTTATACTGACTAATAGTGATGGACAAAAACTAACTACTATTATTTTGGAAAGATCGGCAAAACGATTATCCTCATTTGGCGAAATTAGTAAGAGATTTTTTTCAAATGCTGGACCAGTTTTGAATAACGAAAAGATGTGGGAAAGTAACTAAGTAGTTAGTTACCCACAAAGTAACTAAAAAGTACCGATAATTAAAAGTAACTGCTCGGCCAATCAATACTGACTAAGGCTAAGTCTTTTGGAGAAATATTCACGAAGCGTGTTCACAGAAATTTTTTAGTTCGAAGTGACAATGGAACCCATCTGCCGAATAATCAAAAATATTTTGTCGATTTGATAAATATTCCTGTTTCAATATATTGATTTGAGCTACTTCATTACATGCCAAAATTTTACCACCATCGATACAAACAGAACTAATTGTAAATATCAGCGTGGCTTAAAAAAGGCAAGATCTACGATTGATCAGATCCTCACCGTACCTCAAACGGTAGAGAAAGGTTTAGAGAACAACAGTAATTCTATCACCACTTCAGAGACTTCATACGTACAGTACATATAATCAATCGTTGTTAGTTGGCGTGACGGGTACGGATAAACAAGCACAAAAATTGAGTCTTTGTTACGTTACTGTTGAAGGATCCACAGTAATAATCATTATTGAAGATACTATCTTTTATATGTTCCAGATAAATAAAGGGCTTAAGAAAGGTAATGTTATCTAAGCTATAATTTTTAATCTTGCCCTGGCCGATGTTCTTCGATTCGCAGATAATCGCCAGAAGGTTAGTTGACATAATAAAAGTGGTAGTAGTGCTGGACGTTTCTGCTCGCAACCCGGCATACCTGACGATCTCTTATAGGCATGGGTCTCTGTAGAACTTCGCTATAGGCAATTTTGAATATGCGGTTTCTTTCGGATATCTTGGGACATATCTCTATCTAACAGCATCTCCTGCTGAGAACTATCGTGGATGCTGAAAATGTAGCACAAAAAAATCTGACCATACATCATAGAGAATATACTTATCTGGTGCTAGATTAGGTTACCATCCTAGTACAGCTTCTGTTTGACTCTTCTTGTTCGGCAAGAAAACGCATTAGGGACGTTTATAGGGTTTTGTTTTTGATAAGGTTGTTGTTAAATCCGTGCCTCTTTTCATGTAAGTTGAAAAAGAGTGTATACCGTATACCGAGTATATATGCAACAAAAAGAGCACTGGAGTTGTTTTGGTGAAAAATCTTGTGCACTATAAAAACCCATGTCAGTAACTGCCAAGAATATGCTAAAAATCGCAAGCTCTTGGGATGCACAATGGTGGAGATGGTTAAGACCTTGCGAATGTCATCATAGGCGCAAATATTGGAAAATCTGCAAACACAGGTAAACATTTTCTTGAGATTTGAATTTTTTTCTGAAATATTTTGAGGTGAGTGGGGCTTTTTTTTTATCTTCATTCAGACGGGCTTCAACATTTTTCATTTATTTAATATTTTTAAACGAATAAACGTTGTGTTGATTTTTTAAATACTTTTTTTTTAGTTAGGTCCTGTGTGAAATCGTCTAATAGCTTGCTAATTCTAGTACTTTTACATTTAGCAAATTTTCGAGGTTGCTAAACTGTCTTCTTCTTCTTTTGCTAAGCTTACTTAATACTGTCATAATTATTTCGTCACTGATTTTAGTTTCTGTCTCCATTACTTAGACAAATTGGACAACATTTTAAAACTTATTCTATGAAACGAACATTTGTAAATACCATTCTTAGCAAATTATTTATTAATTTTACTAATCGCTTGCTTACCAAAATATTTGCTTTTCAGATTTCAACATCTTTTTATTCTAGGATAATAATTTTTAAATTACGAAACGAGTTCACACCGTTTCTTTTTAAAATATTTAAGCTTCAAGTGATGGCAATCTTTAGGCTGCTATTTCCAGTACGAGTACCCCAAGAAACCTTTGATATTTTGTCTTATATTCCAACGTGTGCCCACAGAGCATTGTCCGATTATTAAAGTAGATCTCTACGCAATAACTGTGTATTGCAATTAGTAACTTGAGTAAATAATCGCTAAAGACGTTCATATCTCTTTACCTATAAAAGTGAATCTGCTATTAACCCGTGCATAAATTTAGAACTTATTACCAAAACACCTGGTCTCGCCAACTCTCGCCTCGCTGAGTTGAAAATAAAACCTGTATACATCTTCTATCTTTCGTTAATTTGCAAGGTTATGAAAAAGGACTAGAAGAGGTAGCACAACGAAACAAATAAGAAATTCAGTCGATCGAGATTGGTGGAGGAGGAGGAGGGCAAGACAAAAACGATTAAAGATGATCCCACGTCATACAAATCGAGAAAGGGTTAAGAACCTTTATATCTTCAGTCCCTTGGTCTCCCTGTCTTATATTAAGAGATCTTTTCTTTTATTTACGATTTGTTATTGTTTTTTCTCCTTCTGTTTTGGAGGAGTGTAACTTTTCCATTTTTCTTTTCTGTGGCAATAGCCAGAAGCGAAACGTACAACGAAATTGGTCGCCAACTGAGAAACAAAACATTAAAAAAGAGGAGTTTTGTGAAACTCGATGAAAACAGGGTGGCACAAATCCTAAATATATTTTCTTAAGCAAAATTGAGTTTGATAATATTCTTCAGAGTATAAAAAATAGTGCGATTGTGTGTGGCCTGTTCCTTGTCGTCCAGATGATTTTTCCTTATTCTTTTGGGTTACAATTAATAAGAGATCTTTATTACCATCAAAGTGTAGTGTTTCTTTTGATTTTTTCCCTGCAGATGGCATACCATATGGTGTTTATAATCTCGATTTTGTGGTTACAGTTCATGCAACCTGTGCTTAAAATCAACTTTCAATTGTAGAAATGTCATCAGTACATTTAACGACTGTTCCAGGATCGTTCTTAAGATGATGCAAATACATCTTGGCACAGAAGCTTACGAATACTGTAGAAAAATGAACAAGCGTTGAATCGACCATGCTAAAGTCCGAGCACAGCAGTCATCAAAAGAGTCTCACCAGATGTAGAAAGAGACATCAAGCAAATCAAGAATTTGCCAACCAAGAATTGCTGACTAAAGGTAAAATTTAAATAAAAAATGTTGACTTATTTTGCCTTAAACTATTTTTGAAACTTAACCCTTTTTCCGCGAAACTAAATTTTTTGACTTTGCATCCAGTATAACTTTGGCACCATTCATTCTATTGACTTAATTTTTCGTTCAGTTATAGACAATAATAAATATAGCACAGCTGTTTTTTTTTGTATATCTATTTATAAAACTTTTATGGATGTTAAATTTAAATTACTCATATAGAGAAAAGCATACTAATTTTCAAAATGGTGTCATTTTGTTAAAAGACATTTTTCGAAATGGCTCTGCTACATTGTAGAGAATACATTTGAAAATAATTTCACATAGAGCGATTTATTTCTCATATTTCAGATCCATCATTTTCGATTGTTAAACATTGGCCAAAAAATTTTCGCTGGGGACGGCAGTCAATTGAAGATGATCCACGCTGTGGAGGGCCAACAACGGTAGTGATGCAGGATAACGTGGATTTGGTAGAAAGTTGTTCTGACGGACCAGCGGCTAAGGGCCAGGAAAATCGCAGAAGCAACCGATATATCGAAAACATGATTCTCCATGACAAAAAACGGTGCAAGATGGGTACGCCTAGTTGAGTGCTGTCAGGAATTTTTGGAGTTATGTAAAGATGACATGGATTGTGTTATCCATAGGATTATGACAGGGGCCGAAATTATGGTTCTTTACCACGATTCTTTGTCCCACTTTATAAGGCTATAAAGCTGTAACACTCCCTTAAGCAAAAAGCTTATGATATAACTTATGACAGCCAGTGCTATTGCTGTTTTAATAATCAACGTTCCGATCTTGTATTCAATAAAGTCTTAACTAGATGAATTAAAAGTTATCCAAAAAATAACGAATTTTAAAGACAATGAATAAAACTATTCACTTAATATCTAGGAAGGAGGAAGCTTCATTTTTATAAAAATATTCAAAAAATGACAACAATTTTGGTACACATAAGCTTGTAAATAAATAAGGAATCAACCCGGAGCTCCAATTAATGTTGAAGTTTAGTAACTGATAGATAAAGACTGTATCCGCAACCCTGCATGGCTTTTCCAAAGAAATCAGGCCAATAAGATTATACCGCTCGTCATAGGGCGGAAGGATCAAAGGGTCATTCCGTGCGAGGTCTCTAAGCGCAAATCTAATAAATTTGCGTTATAAAGACTCATTGCGGCCGATGTAAGCAGCATAGAAAGACTCCACACTTGGGATAAGTATTCAAGTAAGAAAATCTGGAAGCTAGCAAAATTAATTTCAGAAACAAAATAAAAGTCGCGTCCAGCTTCACGCCAAAGTCATCAACACTTTCCCTGCCACGTGTACCGTTTTCGGTACACGTTTCTCTTACTTGAGATCATCACGAGTCATTTGAACGTAGCTGAGAGAGTTACTCTCAATGACTAAAGTCTGGCAGGAAACATATTCATATATTGAACGCGAGGAATACGGTTCGAAACAAATTTAGAGTCATAACTAATAGCAACATGCCATATAAAGAACGACATGATCTCGCATCTATTTATGTTGAGCTCTAAGTGGTTGTGACCACGCTCGGAGTAAAAAATATTTAAGTTTTCTTGAAGAGAAGCGCAATCAGTAGCGTCACTGATAAAGGAGAATATCTTCATATTGTCAGCATTAATCGTACACGAGTCTAGGAGCTACGACTTTTCAAAATCAAAAGGGCATAGCAGGATATGGAAGTAAAAAGTTCCCCCAGAGCTAAGTAAATTGTACACAGGTCATACCTTTTCTCTCAATGAGACATTCTTTCTCCGACATTTTCAGCCCCCTAGGAAAACCCCTGCACGAGATCTTTATTAAAATTGCAAGATCAAGTTCGTAAATGCTCCAATTTGGACAACAACTTCATAAGATTGCCATATAAAACCGCCCATTCTGTAGAATAAAAAATCGCTTTTTTCCAAAACGAAAAAGTTTCGAGGCAGATGAGTAAAATCGGCACACAGATACCCTAGTAAGATTGAATTATCGGGACAGAATATTAACAGAATCGGGCAACACCTTTAGATGGCTGCCATATGAACCTTGTAATTTCTTATTTATTACATAAAAGTTCTCCTTTCTAGTCCTCATGCAAAGTGATTTGTCATTCACAATCTCTGTGTTTTTCTAAAAAGTCGTTTTGCTCACAAACAATATAATTTGTTTTAAATGTCTCCATACCTTGACCTTGATCCGGGGTTTTTTTTATTAACGGAATTGAAGAAGGGTTTCAAGTCGACGTAATATATACTGACGTTTGTAAACCGTTCGTTAAATTAATTCCACTTTTCAGTGAGTAAACTTCGAAGTATTGGACTCCGTTCCCACATGCTAAATAGGATTACGACTTATTTAGAAAATCGTAAACAATAATGAAAAAATTGCAGAATTGGAGTCACGAGTATCTCTGCCAGTTTCGGCATTCTCCAGGGTAGTCATGTTGGACCCATACCCTTCCTACTCTTTATCAATTATGATGCGGTAGTAAATTTTCATCTTCCTAAATGTCTCATTTTTGTAGACAACCTTGAATTATTTTGTAGAGTTGACAATCTATCAGATTACTTTTTCCTTCAGAATGATCTAGGCAGTTTTCATTTTTAATTAAAAGCCAATAATGGGAAAATTTTAACCTTTCATAGTAAATCAAATACAGTGCTATTCGATTATTCTTTTAATTCTATTTGGGTTGCCAGAGTTTCGCATATAAAGGACCTGCGTGTTTTGTTTCATCCTAAATTAACTTTTATATCAAACATTGAATTTATTATTTCGATGCACTATAGAACACTTGCTTTTCACTAAAGAAGTTCTAAGGATTTTTGAGAGTTGCTTGCCACTAAAATTTTCTATTATTCCTCGGTAAGATTTCAGTTATCTACAAATAAAGTACATATATATCATATTGAGTCTGTACATAGATCATTCACTCTCTTTGCATTATTGCTACGATGCTATGCCTTGCTATCGTGTCAGATGTTTATTTTGGGGTTTCCAAATCTTAAGTCAAGACGAAGAGTTAACTGCGATATTTCTGTTAAGGTTATTCTATCTTGCAGAAATTTTATGAATGATTCAACTTTATGACTCAGAAACGCCAATACGTTACGGAACTTGCTGTGTACTCCTCACCACAGTACCAATTATGGCACTAAGGAGCTTATTTCAAAATGCACTTATTAATTCTTTTTCTTCCGTTTTGTGCTTACTTAGATCCTAAACTTCTGTCTATAAGATATTATATTGGTAGACTAATAATAATAATAGTACATATGTATAATTAGGGTGACCAGAAAAATTAGTAAAAAATATTATACGGAAAGATCATTTATTTGCCTTCAGTGAAATTCTTTATTTAGTTAACATATTTCATTTTGAGCTATTATTGACTTATACTCCTTTTCCCGATCACCCTACAGAGCCATTTGGATTGAAAGTGGCTAAGTCATATATCTTAATTTTAGTAAATATCGAAGTATAAGTGTAATGTAAGTCCTCTAAAGTGCAAGTCCTATGATTATAAAAGTATACTTAGTGAACTTTCACTATAAACGGCTCATATGTCTTATTTAGAAGCTCCTAAGAGGTTGATTTATTATTATTTGAAAATATTATCGAAAAAAAGTATTACAAGGCAATATTGAAAGCTACATCATAAATTTACCAAAAATAAGAAGATCTGCGTTTCTTCCGTGAGAAAAAGTTTCTTGTCTTTTACGAAATAATATTAATTCGTCCCGCATTTCAAAACATCTGCAACAAATCAGAAAAGAGCGTAGGTTAGTTACTTAATGCCTGACTTTGATTTGCATTAACCAATAAATACTCTTTATAAACTATCTCCCACACAATGTGAACATGGGGTTTTCTATGCAAGATTCTCCACTAATTTGTTTGTGGAACTCTTTAGTCGTTTCGTGAAGACATCATGTATTCATCGAGGCAGTGGATGCAAATTAACTGCCTACTTCACATCCAAAGCATGTCCAAAGCGTGTGTCTCAAATCATAATTAGCTTCGCTCCTAATATGGACCCTACAAATGAGGAAAATCACTGTGCGATGCACAAAAACCGTTGCTTATCCCGCAGCAAAACATCCAAGTCACCCTGTGCCGGTGTCCATCTTTCCCATTTATTTTATGTTCCATTACGACTTGACACTGCTTCTGTGCATTTTAATTTTGTTTTCGTTGCATCTCGTTCGCACCACGTGGCCAAACAGCCGCCTTGGCTGTCGTCTTCAACTTCATGATCCCGGCTCTTCTGGAGACGTGCAATGCTGTGCTAATGGCTAGGTTTTGCCCTGCCTGGATCTTGACTTGACCCGATTGGGAAGCAATAGCAAACAAACATATGTGCTCCGGCCGAGATAGTGCTCCGATCCTCGCCTTCACAACCAAGAAATCCCTCGCCCAACAACAAAAAAGATAAAGAGGCCCAAGTCGAGTGAGTGCGTATTAAATTTCGTTTTTTTTCTGGCTTTATCCAACTTTTCTTATTTCTCTTTGATTTCTTTTGACAAACACAAGTGTCTTCTAGTTTTTGCTGGATCCTCCACGATTTTTTGTCGTTTTGTCTTCAGGTTTTCATTTTTTGTTGGCTTTGGGGTCTTATCTTGAAATCCATTAAGGCAATGACCTGTTTTCGATTTGTTGTTGTTTTGTCTCTGTCGCTCCTTAAACATTGTCAACGCTGTTTCATTTCAGAAGTTTTCTTCAACTCAGCCCTAAAATCAAAATGAACACTTGCGCATGTGCGTTCGGTTTTTGTATGCACTTTGCACGGCCACCCTTTGCCCTACCGCCCTCACCTTCCCGCACGCCTATTTTTAAGCTCCATCTGTTTGGATCTTGTGCTGTACGCTGGAAAAGGTGATCGGGTGCTCACTAGCTGATGTTTAAATTATCGGCGAGTACTGTGTAACTCGTATCTCGTATCCAAGAATCAATAAACGTAATCTCCACTGGTTTATGTTGACATGTCAATGATTGGTTTATGGAGGAGATTGATGTATCGTAAGATAAAAAAGAGCCAGATCTAAAGAAGGTATTTAAGAAAAGGATTGAAGAAGCCAAATCTGAAACTGGATCGAATTTTACGTCTAATATGTATGCGTGGAAAGATTTACACTATTGACGTCGTTGTTACAAATTTAATTATATCTGGTGTTTCGACTTGGGATATTGACCTCTTATAGGCAATATGTCTTTAAATTGGACAGGTCATTTTTCCAGGTACTTTTCCGACGAAGGGCGAAACATCAAGTATAGAACGTGAAAAAATTTATATTGCCTATATTTAACAAATAATTGCACTACTGTATATAATAGCTTACCTACAATACTAATTAAATGTCTGATTGTCACCTCAAAACTCCACCTCATTTGATGGAATTTACGTGACAGCATTTTCGAGGGTCTTACACTCCAGTTAAAAGTGAAGAAAAATCGGCTTAAAAGACGCGAATTAAAATGACAATTAATTTGGTATTTAATTGAAAGTTAACAGTGGTGTGACATTGATGCTTAATAAATACTCCTACTACAGAGATGAGAAAGAAGTTAAAATTATAACTCAGGAATTATTCTGAGTGTTTCGTAGTAACTAGGATCGAAAAACTTCGCTTGTTGTGTCAGAAATGTCGATACAAACAAACTATTTTCACGTTATTTACTGCGGTTTCCTAATCAGTAACTTATTTGATATATTAAACATTTGACGATTTCCCGCCAAAATATACCATGGAGATGTACTTTTTTCAAGATATTTTAAAATCCAAAAAAATTAGTTTAGCCCGTTTCGGAATGATAAGGTAATTTGAAGAATCACAGATATTCTTTTAAAATAGTAGTTTTTATTGAAATTTTGGTACTGTTTTGAATATGCTAATTTACTTTTATGTTTTGTTATATTAGTTACAATATTTTACAAAAAAACATCAATACATTAAGAAAATGTTTAATATAGAGCGGTTCAAAAAATTAAAGTCAAAATAAAAATTAGAGCAAAGAAGTAACTGAAGAAAATTCTATTTTGTACACATTACTATTATTTGCATATGTATCATCTGAGTTGTGACTAGTTAAAAAAAACGTGGTTCTATAATTTTTGGTGTAGTATAAGAGAAAAGAGACATTTACAAAATTATAATTATAATAAGGAAAATAAAAAATATCAAAACAAAAAGAAGACAAAATTAACAAAAACAAAATCCTAGCCCGTAAGTATTTTGTAAATTCATAATGTTAAAATTTTACTAACAAAATTGTAATTTATTTAGCTCGTAGGATTACCTGTCAACGAACCCCGATATAAAATATAAAAGTAGAAATAAAAGAAAAATAAATTCAACGTGGTTTGGCGTTTCAACGAGAGTCTTCGTCCAAGGGAAAGTGTATGTTCGCTGTTATTATTAGAGTGTTAATCTTAGTGTGTAGTGTCCAGTATCTGTCCTAGTTAGCGAGCTAACCTGTGTAAATGTAAGAACTTATCCTTTAATTAATTTCACGTATTAGTTTAAAGAAAGTCTTAGTAGCAAGGAAGGAGGAAGTGGTTTCAGCGCTGTTGTTTAAAAAAAAAGGTTTAGAATTTAGAGGACATGACACAGTGTTTCTCCGTCGTCTTTCCGGGCTAACGAAGTGTCCTCTCCCGGGGTCTAAAATTGAAGTACATACCTATAACCTAAAAAAAGAAACCATTACAAGTCAATATTTAACACGGCTTTAAGGTGTGAAAAAACCGATGCAGTCACTGGTTCAGGAAAAACTTTATAATGAATTTTCTCAATTTATAAGAAAATGGATTTGAATTGTTTTTCCTCTGTACTCTTCAATTGTTTCTTCAAATGATGTGAGAAATTCTGTCTGGCATAGATTGTGTTCATTTTTTCAGCGTAGAGAATCTGAAGTTCTGTTAGGCTCTTAAGATCAGTATTGCCAGGCGATAAAAGCAAAAATACTTCCTTTTTATATAAATATGATTATTACTGGCCTGAAAAGTAACAAAAGGATTAGGTACCTGAAAAACTTTGTAGGGCATAGAACCTAGAAAAATTTTTAAACTGGAGGAAGTACATTATTTCGAAACTGCGGTTTCCTTTAAAACAAAATTTCTTCTAACATCCTAGAAAAGAACTGTATTCCCATCACGCAAATTAATAAAACATTTGCTTTGTTAGGATGCGTGTTAAGATATAACATCCTCTAGTAGTTATCATGAACCCGGTGCCCTTTGATTTATCTATCTAGGATGGAGTCTGAGATAGTTCAGATAAGATGAGTGAGGAATATCTTAAGGAGGTCTTTTGGTATTCCAATATAGTGAATGACATAAAACCCAGCATATTACGATGGTTGTGTCATAGAATTTTCACCTCTTCCCTTCTCTCGTCTTTTTTCGTATTATATCTTGTTAGCTTTATCTATCCCGCTCACACTATTTGCTTACAATGTTTTAATAATGTAAATTGGCCTTAAGAAGCATTATTTTGATTCTATACTTTATTTGCTAAAAATCGTAAATGTATAACAAACTTGTGAAAGTATAGTAAAAATTTTCTTTAAATCAAATTTTTCAAAATTGTTGAATATTTTTAGGTAAAATCTGAAAGCCTAGAATCGACAGAAAAATTAAAAATATTTTCAAATGGAGAATTCTACACCTTTCACTTGTTCAAACAAAAGCGATGAAAACCAATTTAGAGATCAATTCCTAAACGGGGTAACGTTTGGATGCATTTTAGCTCCCTACAAAACTAAAAAGTGGAATGTAACGATTGCAAAACAGATATTTCATATAAAGGTGGGACAAATTCTAGTTTTCTATTAAGAAAATTTAGTTACTTTATAGTAACTAGTAACTAACGAAAGTAACTAGTTAATTACTCCTAATGTAACTAGTAACTACCGGTACAGAAAAGGAACGACTATTCCTTTGTCTGCAATATGCAGGGTTGTTGTTCGTGCTAAACCACCCTGTACTCTACGAATTTGAATTCAATTGATCAGCCCCCCCTCCTAATGATCAGTTCTCCCTTTCCCCATAGCACACATAATCCTCCGAATCCCTTCTCCCTTGAAGGGTGTTGTTCTTGAAAATCAAAGGGCAGGTACCCGGAAACAATCATTACGATGAGGTTCGACCTACACAGGTGCGGCAGTAAAACCCTCTGTACTCCATGCCTCGCCAAAACCCGTGATCCCCTCCTGCTCTGATTTTATGTATTGAAGCATATTCACGCCCCCAGCAGTCCTTGCTCATACATATTCGAGAAAATATTTGTATCTTGATTAGTATGTGATATAGTACTTGCTTCCAAATTTTGTTAACAAGATGTCACCACTCGCTAATTTTTTCAATTGTGTCCTATCGAAAACTGTAAATAGCATCATTCTGAGTAAGCATATAATGGCGATGATAACTTAAAAATGAACTGTGATGAAGAGGAATAGGATAGAAAATGCACAAATTCAAATTCTGATATACGTATAATTCAATAGTATTAACTATTCACATTAATCTAAATAGTTCTCGGCACAACTTGAAACTTTAATCAGTTCAATACTAATTTTTATCACTGCTAATAATCGCGTCACACTTGTTCTAGATGTTGAGTTTAAGCCCTCCCATGGAATTCTGACCGTTTTTTTTTCGCCTGATGATCAGTGAGATTTTTGCTGATATTGTACGATTGTTCGTGATTGCTATTCCCTTTCTATGCGACGTGATGCTGATCTGATCAGTGTGACCAGAGATGCTAGGTATTAATGATAATATTTATGTTTTGGATTTGTTTTAAATTTCCCTTTTTCAGGTGTGAGGAAACTTTGGACGATTGCAAGCTACTAAAGGTAAGTATATTTAATATGATATGATACTGATCATATTGCATAAATTTATCTTTATTTCAGGGTACAGTTCCAACATAAACTGTTACAAGAAAGTGATCCGAATTAGAGTCAGCTACCCACTAAAATCTCATATCTATAATATTGGAAAAATATTTTTCGTCGACTATATCACTTTTATGTGTTCCTTTTCTCGGGGTTTTCCATGTCGCTTTGCTAATGTTTAGTATCTCGGAATTCGTTTAATGAACAATTCTATTAATATGTGTGCCATTTGATCTATCTGCGCACCAAAATTACTCAAAAATATTTTAATATCATCCCGAAAAATTCCAATTCAAAACGAACTCCTTCTTTTCATGGAAGGACTGTTTGCAACTCTTTGTAGTTTTGCAATTTCTAACGCCTAAGCTCAATCCTTAAACTTGGGTGTTACATTTTCTGAAGTATAAATCTGCTAAAGGTTATCATCGAGATTGAAGTAATTGCGCCTAGTCCGGTACATCCAGAATCACTTATTTTTTACTACTACCATACAACGATAACTGGGTGTTAACCCATTCTATAGGTAACTTATGATAGTGCTTACATTCTTTTGTGTAGTAATCCTTCCTGAAGGACGATTTTTTAACGACAGCATTGACCCCTGCAAACCTCTTAAAAAGCCTACTGGAATGCCATAATGTGAACTCTTTTCTATATCCATTTGTACTGTTCCAGCAAAAACATTGTTTAATCATACATAAGAATGGAGCTAGACTTTCAGTGCGTTACTTCTTCGTCTTTGAAATGTTTTACTTCTTCACTATACTTTACTATCTCCATCTTCAACAAAAGCGATGCGTTTGGGTATTTAACACGAAAAAAATTCTTTTCCCGAATTTGAATATTTAACACCAACCTATTTGCAAACTTTCACATCCAAGGAGGCCTCTAAATCCTGCTAACTTCCAATTGGCTGAGTGGTATTAATTGGTACATTTGTATATCCCGCAGCAAGAAATTGATAAATATTGCTGCGAAGTTATGCTTGCAACAGAGTTCAGCTCTTGGTGGAATTGCTGCAATGTAGGTACCTCCGTAGGACCATTAATCATAAAACACAACGAATGGAAGTCAAACATCCTCGCTGTAGTGTTGCGAATTATGTAACATGTTCAGCTAATTGCTCTCGAGAGACCTCGTTGCACCAAGGAACTAATCTGCAGAAGTGCAACACGTGGGCCTTATTTCATGGTAGAACTGTGTAATTGCAATAATTATTATATGCGCGCCAACGACGTGGACGGCAACGGAGCTACATCAGGGCTGCAACTACTTGGCCCGAGTTAAAACTAACGTAAACAGAAATTATTGCAAACCGCATCCCGCACAATCGCAAGAAAATACTTTTGATCGTCTACAGACTAGCAGGCTGCTTGCTGCTCATAGGATCGCTGTAGAGGCAATAGGCGTTGGATAGCTAAACAAATGCACTACACCAGTTGGCTACAAGAAATCGCTGCAATAAAAAGACTGTGGCATAAATTGCATCTTGACAAGGGCAACAACTTTCTAACAATAAACCAATAAGACAACATTAGCCTATGTTCTGGAAGTCTGTGTACCCGGAGGGATGGCGGGTGTCCAAGAGGTGACATCGGGTTTCTAGGTTCTCGCAAGATTATTATGCTAAACTGCGCCGCATATCGTATCAGGTGCTGGAGTATGTCAGTTTCCACAGGAGATAAATCGACAGCAAGTGCACCACTATCGGAAATCTAAGTGAGCCGCGAGTATCAACAAATGCCTGGCTCAACGTGCGGTTGGCAGCAAAGCAATTCCCAGCGTTTTTGCAGCCACTAAGAATTGCGATTTTGTGCATGCGTTTCTTGGTCAATGTGCAGATGGGACAGCTACCAGGCAATCAGCTGTGGAGTAGTAAAATAACGAGTTGAGGTTTACTAGTAACCGACGAAATATTATGCAATCTCCGTGGCGCGAAGCAATGTTTACAAACTGCGCGGTCATAAAAAACTCAAACTACTCGCGGAAAATGATCAACACGTCGCAGATGGAGGTTAGAGTTAAGCAAATATTATTATTGTTGGCGTGTTTCCAACTTTATTCGAGTTTGTGTTTTTGCAGCAAAGGCTAATGAATATTAGTAGAACGGCGACCGCAAAAGAACTTAATCTTTAGGAGCTGTAGGTAATTGCATTGATTGCTAAGCCAGGCAATTATTTTGTAAATAATATTTAGTACTTGTTAAGAAAAAAGGAATGGAATATGCTTCCCTAGCCATAAATTATATTTTGATAAGATAAACAAGGTAAGACCTACACTTTATTTTCTTATTTCTCAAAAGAAGGAAGTGAAGTATATTTCTGTCCCTTTGTTCTGAAATACAGGGGATGCTTTGTTATTTTCAGAAAATCAACCTACATAGTCGGGAGTACCATTCGAATATAATAAAACTTGAGGGATATGAGAAGTAAAAGTAAACAATTTGAAATTTGGGATCATCTTCTTATTTATGCATTATAGTCTTATCTGGGGCGAACTACATACACAGATACAAATCCAGACACAGTCTTTGTAAAAATGAAGCTGATATTAATAAAAGATCACAAAACGATAACATTGTGTCGAGAAAAATGACAGTTTCCCGGAGTCTCCAGTCTCCTGTCTCCAGTAAAAGTGATACCAGAAGTGGTATTAGTTGGTAGCGAAGGTTAAGGCCAGTCCATTACCGCCAAAATCATCAAGAATGCTCTCCGAGTGGTGGAAGGATGGTGTGAGGAACAGGGCCTAATTACCAACGCAAGCAAGTTAGAAATGATAATCTTCAGTAGTAATACAAAGGACATGAAATTTAAGATACTTATATTTGTGGATGTGAAGTCAACGTTTCTAGAAAACTATTATAACAAAATAACCTGAAAGGGTCATGTTGAGAAACTGATCAGAAAAACGACGGTGGTGTTGCTTCATTTTAGAAGATTGTGTGGGCTAAGTTCAGATCTAGATGTATACAATCGTGGTCGGATCTATCCTGACATTTGCTATGCTTAGACGGCAAGTGGTCAGGGTACAAATTACAGCGTGCTTTTTTCGTCTACACTCATAACTGCGCTAGACACTCTCCTAAAGATGCCATTGCTAAATCTGTTTTTGAAAAAGATTAGATTATATACCATAGACCCATAGGGTATGATATAGTACGTCGGAGACTGAGAACTATGTATCGACATATGAAAACCCAGGATCATGTAGAGGAGATCAGGGAACTCATGTTGCTCAAGAATAAGAACTCCCTTGGTCAGGATAACCGGGAGGTACACAACTATTTTCAGCGGTGGATTACCCTCACAAAAATGACCGGGGGATCAAATAGATCTGCGACGGATGACGGATAGATGCATCTTTTTGGAAGACTTAAATATGTTTCATTGTTAAGCCAGAGAAGATGCACTTCGTTTCATCAAGGTGAGATGCTAGCTTCGGTTCGTACCCTGGACTACTGAAGGAAAGTAAGGCGGGAGGAGCTAAAATTATTTTCACCCTTGAAGTAGTGGTCAGGCGTGGTGCGCTTATCACTCGCGATTGAGCATATAAGGAATTAAATGGGTGCGCCTCGAAATAAATAAATATTATGTTCGGCCAAGGAATACCTGAGGGTCTAGAAAGTTTATAGTTTAAAGAAAAAACAAGGATTGTGGAGTTTAATGGTAAAGGATCTTACCGAGAAATTATTAATCAAAAACTCTTCTATAGAAATCACCCTTGCCAGCGACTTCAATGTGCATGATATACAATTGCTTTTTGTAGAAGATACTTCTACCACAAGTTTCGTGTCTCCCGTTGAGCTATTCAGCGAATCCTCCAACCTGCAACAGCTAGTAAGTTATCCCATACGCATCCCTGATGTATCAGGTTGCAATGCTAATTTTCTGGATCCGTTCCTGTCCTCTTAACCTAAAAAGTACTCAGTTACAATCACCTCAACTCCTGGCAACTCAGACCATGCTTATATTAGCTCAATTTCCCGCCACTTCACCGAAATCATCCAATCTCTGCACCCCTACTGCACCTCTTTTCTGGTTAAACCTCTGAGGAAAATATTTCATTTGTCATTTTTTAAAAGCATTTTTCCATTATTCTGGAAACTCTTCCATGTTCAGCCAGTTTCTAAAAAGGAGGAGGCCTTCGATCTCTCTAACTACAGTCCATTAGTAATCACTTCGATTCTGGCAAAGGCTTTTGAGATTCTTCTTAACGCACAATAAGCCGAGATAAACAGCTTAACACATGATCGCCAATATGGCTTTCGCTCTGGATGCTCAAACGGCGATTTCGACATTCCTTACCGAGCCTTGGCCTCCATAACTTCGGCCGCTCTTCATTTATGACTTCCTGTCTCTTACCTCCACTCTAATTCACAATTTTGCAGATGACAGTAAACTTGATTTCGCCAACTCATTTGAATCAGTGGCTGAATCTCGCGGTAATGCCACTGATAATAATCGAGCACTCATGATTGGATCACTTAACTACAACATTACTAAAATTCTCGCGCGGAGCAGGGTGAACCGATTCGTGTTCAATGCATCCAAAACCGATAGCTACTTCATTTCCGCTAAAAGATGCCCAAAAACCCACCCCCTCTCTTCACCAATCGGGTGAGTACTTAAAACTCCCCTAACTTGCGGTGAAATGCTTGGGCTTTCTGTACCGATTTTAAAAATACTTCACACCATATGAGGTAGCGCTCATATAAAAGGCTTATATCAGACCAAGACTTGAATTTAATTCTCATATTTGGGCAGGGGCAGGATGTACTACATTGTCCTCGTTAGACAAATTTCAAAAAGGCTTTGAGGCCCATTGAAGATGAAACGATTACTTCCAAACTCGATTCCATAGAGCATCGATGTAACGTTGCATGTCTAACGCTCTTGTATCACTACTTTAATGAACATTGCTCTGGTCTGATTGCTTGAAGGTTTTTGCCTACGTATGCCATCCGCCAGACCTAGCAGAACAGTGAAGCTTCAGCAATCGTTCTGGAGCCGTACTATACGAATATGGAACAAACTAGCATCTTTTGTTTTCGCGTAAGAATAATGAACTCCAAATTCTCTGGGAAAATGTGACAATCTGCGATAGGCTCAGATAGGAATTAGGACTTTAAGCCGACCCACATGGAGCGGAGAGCAGTCAGATGGTTGGTCTCTTTGACTACTGGTCATAGAAAATGATACATGCCGACTTTGCCTGGAAGATCCCGATATTTGATATCACCAACTTAAAGTTTCGCACTATTTTGTGTAGATGGCTCTTTATAATGGCCCCAAGTGAAAGATGAGTCGATGGGATTTAAGTCAGGAAATTTTTCTAACTAATCTATAGAGCTTCCGTATATAATGAGAGAATTGTACCTGCGAAGCCACTGGGATGTTTCACAGTAAAAATTTCATGCCAAAAATTGTAGCTCACTTGCAACATTTGTTAAGTTAAAATTTTCCAATCTCCCCTTCCATAATTTTTCCCTATTTAAACTGTGCTCAGTGCATCATAGGGTTGTTCCCTGAGCTTAGGCAATATTTAAAAAAAAAAGAAGAAAATATATTTGTATCGAAACTGCAAAGGGAGTGGGAACTGGCATTTTTTCATCCGGATTACTACAATGTTCGGGAATCCTACCTCCTGCTTGATTGTTATAGAATGTTTCAAGCGGAGACCGTAGGAAACAACGCTCCAGTGCTGCTAATGGTGACAGCCGATATGCCATGTGATGTGGATATCTGGATCTACATTAACAGTCGACCTACCATTAAAGCACTTAACTTAGATATGATCAAATCATAACAGGTTCGGCACCGTCGGAAAAAATTATCGACGTTGGAGAACTGTTTCACGGTAACTTTTTGTTGGGTCCTAGGTTATAGTGACTTACTGGGAAATGAGGCACCCGATGAGTTTGTGGGAAAGGGTATTTCCCTAGCGGACAAATTTACAAGCAAACCTCTAGGATTGACAAAGAGACAGAGAGAGAGAGAGAGAGAGAAAAAGAAAGGTCAATCAACAAGCGATTATAGCAACTAACGGCAGATGGATTAGGCTAACTACTTGCGAAATCTTAAGATAGCTGCGGCCAAAAATTTTCGCCGAGAGAAAGGTTTTTTTTGTATAGGACGCATATAAGCACGTAAAATCACAGGCAATGTGATAGGATCCCAGTCGGGAATATTAGAAGCGCTTACTTATGTATTTAATTACTTCAGTCCTGATTTTACTGCAAAAAAGTAATCGGTTGAAATTTAATGAACACAGAATCCAGCAACGTCAACAAGCCATAAAAACTATTTACTGTCTGGATTCCTTGGTAATGCAGAGGGTAATGCCTCTACGCGTCTTGGATGTTTATCTGTTCTGTTCTGTTATGCTTCTTTGCAGTTTTCGGGGAATTCCCGTTTCCAGCTTTTTATTTTTTGTAAGTAGAAGCTGCGGATGCGCAGTTTAGTCTAAACGCTTGTAGTGAAAGGTTGTTTAAGTGAAGTTTTGTTTTTATTAAGTGACAGATTAGGAAAAAAACTGTAAGTACACAAGTTTTTAGCTTTATACCACTCGGGGCATATTCGTAAATGCAGAACTGAATAAAAATCGAGGAACATTCAAATACAAAATTAACTGCAATTACTAGCGAAGAGGCATTTTTTGGAGTTCCGTAGTGAAATCCTTACAATTTTGTTAATTTGCAAAATATTAAATAATAAAAGTCGTTTGCATTGTGATTTCCCTTGTAATTTTTGAACTGATGAATTTAAAAATATTTAAAAAAAATTGAAAGCAGTGCTTAGCGAGAATGTTTAATTAAAATCATTTCGAGCATGTTACCATAATAGTCTCTTTTTGATGCGTAATAAATAAACAAATAAATAAAATAAATATTGTTTTACAGTTATAACTACTTTGGTCTAATTGAGCGTGTTACGAGACGCACTTGACCGTTTTTTACATCATACAAATAATTGCTTTTTCCCTAAAGATTTCTTTACAATATAGGTATATAATGAAGAATGTACAGGTTTATTTTGGTTCTCTAAAGCTTATAAATCTGTGAGATTTTACACAGTTCTACATTTACGTATAGGAATTATTAAAGAACTTTGTTTTAACAAAATTTCCAAAAAGCGGTCCCGCCCTGCAGTCATGAAATTTTATACAAATGAAATTACATTAAAGGACGAAATATACCTTAAATCAACCTTAACTAAACAACATATGACAATACTTTTACAATACCGTTCAGAGCAGATAAAAATGAGCTTGCTTAAAGGATTTCATTCTATTCCTTGCATACCTACCTGAGCAGGGTTTCTATCTTTCGTTAAAAAAAATTGCTGCTTTTCGGTAGTTTCCAATTTTTTTTATTTATTATTGTATTTTATAAATATCATAAGAAAAATTTTCTCTTTAAATTAATTTATAGAAATATGAATAGAACTTTTTATCGGAAAATAAAATTGGAAAAGGAAAAAATTGTAAATCGAATAAATGAGGGAAATTTAGAAACAAGAAGTAACAATGATATGAACATTGATGAAGCAGAAGGTATCAGTAATGTTTACGAAGGATTGTACCAGCAAAAAAGCGTTACTAATCTTCAAGGAGATACAGAATACCTAGAAAATGAAAATATAGAAAATGTAGAAGAAACTAGTAACGCCTTAAAAGAAAAACTTAGAGAATGGTGTGTAAGGTATAAATCAACAAGAGAATTGTGTGAAGCACTACTTGATATCTTAAGATCTGAAGGACTAAAATTACTTAAACCTATGGAGACTTTGATACACAGAAACCGAGAAAAAATTATTGTCAGAACGGTAACCCCCGGAAAGTACTGCCATTTTGGAATAGAAAAGCAGCTGCTGGAAATTTCCAGTATTATACAAGACTCTGAATTTAATTATATTTATTTGAATTCAATCAATATATTTGACAAAGAAATTGATTTTTTTAATTAACCTAAACAGATGTCATTATCCTTTTTATCCAAAGAATTATTCAGGAGAACGAGCGATTTTTTTACTCAACCATTGCATATACTTAAACATAGGTAGATCCCTAGAGAATGGTGGTAGAATTGATACATATTTTGTTAGATCAATTTTCCGAAATGAAGTTACGAAATTTTTTTATAAATTACCCTTATTAATGTTCTCTATAGATATAGCCAATTTTTGATTAATATATATACCAAGACTACAAATTCCTTACTATTTTTAGTATGGATGCATAAAAAGTTTTTTCGAAATGACCATTGATCAAACTTAGCAAAAATAATGGAGAAAATCAACATAAACAACAACGTTTATTAGGGGATTATTTTAAATTTATATTTTTAATAGTACTGAAAAATTTGCTAGGAGTATAAGCTTACCG
>QYTT01090230.1:8348-43225 GCA_006980735.1 Dasypogon diadema
CCGCAGGTAACCGGAAATATGGAGTATTGTTGATGACACGTTTGCAAATGTCGCCTCACTTTTTGCACAGTCTGCACAATTCAGTATTGTAATTGTCTTCTTCAGAAGTAAAGTGAAATTGTAGGAGGTAGTATATGCCATTGCTTACATCCAATCTCTTTAATGGAGGAGAGTTACCCTATTGTTCTGGAAATCACCTGAATTTTGCGGTGCCAACCCTAGACCTAACCTCGATTCACACTGAGAAGAAAGGTAATGAGTTCATGATCTGCAGCTATGATCCTTAATTATATTCGACATGATGAGATTTTTAGGGAGTGAAGATTGCTGGAAGCATTTACATAAGTAGGAACAGCAACATAAAAAGTGTAACGGAGCATCTATTACATTACTAGAAGATATTCTGGAAGAAATCTTTCCGATTCTATACTGTGGTGCAAAAAACATCAGTATAGGTCCAAGAAGGGTCTTCTCCTACGATAAGCGAAGCATATTGTGAACAAATTCTAAAATTCCACTTGCAGGGCTGCGTTTCTGTGAAAGGAACCCTTCAAATTTACATTGCTAGAGTTACAATTTATAAAAAAAAAGTCACTATGGAATTTTGTTACAAATTTACATAAAAAAAGCTCTGTTACTTAAGGGCTAAACAACCAAACACTCTAATTGGTTTCATATTCTCGTCTCAGTTTTAATTGTACCAATTTATCTACAAATCCAATATGCCCACAAAATCTCATATATCCAAACAAATCGCAAAAAATGCGCCTTCAGTAATCAAAACTATCCAATTTCAAGCAAGATAGCGTTGTTTTTATGTGTTTTCTCAACACATCGAACAAGCGATAAAAGAGGGTAAACATAAACAATTCCCACGATGATGTGACATCGATAAAATACACTTGTTTTCCTGATATTGCCCTATATAAGTTCGTTTCCCATGAGCGCTACTCAGTTTTTATCCCCCTCAGGCGGAGAATCTATTGGAAAATCATAAAGCATCAATCTATGCCATAGAATTCAGAAGGGATGAAGGGAAGGGAAGCTTTTTCTGAGAAAACATCAAAAGTATGGACGGCTCTTTTTATTTTGATTCCAGAATATCATTAGAAGTTCGCTCACCCGAAAATCTGGTTGAACGACACGAAAATTAAGGAAAAATGAAAAGCCTCATCAATTAGGTAACGTAGGATGGGAGCATCCTTTATCGATCTATAGGATAAAAGGAAAACCCCTGTCTCACAGACTTTCTGACGGCCCTCACAGGATTGCGACTTTCTGCAAGAAATGGAATTTGGGTAGTGAATGAACTTCTCTGGAAGTTTTCGCACACATTTCGGGTGCAGGGGCCTCACATTGGAGTGGGACAGAAATGATTCTCATTCGAAGTAACACAAGTATTATAGTTCCTGAAAATTTCCATGTACTGGAGATGACAGGATGTTATAGACACATTCCTAAACTCTCAAGGACATCTTGCTTTATTAGAGTCTATGAGCTCGTCCATTCTTAAGCTTTTCTCCGTTGTGTAACATAAAACTTTCAGGTAACATAATTCAGGTAAGGGCTAACTACTTCATTAAATAAGATGTAACTTGAATACATAATAGAATCTCAGGAACATTCTATTTATCACCCTCAGCAAAAGTTCACATGATGTGGCAACAAGCAGCCAAGTACGATGGCACTATTCTGCCTGGAGTTCATTGTCCCTGGCCATACATATCTCCTTTAGTTGGCCCAAGACTGAATACCAAATGAATGGCTAACGTCTTGGGTCCTCGCATATGAGCCGAATATATTTGAATTTTCCGTCAGAATGATGAACTCGGAGCGAGATCAACTTAATACATTTTTTACATGAAAGTAGTCTTCATTACCATAAAATTTCGTTTTGCCATCTCAGAATTTTCCGATGCCATTAGAAAAAGGATGTCGGGAGATTTAGACTGACAAATGGTTCACCGATTTGTCAACAGGAAATATTAAGATTAGCAAAATCTTTTGTTTCTGGGTATCAACAGAAAATATGTAAATGCCGGGGAAATAAGACAAATATTGTCGAATTTGGCGAATATCCAACTGATAACACTTGTCAGCTTGTGTGATAAAACAAAAAGAAATGTACACCTCATTAGTGGCCTTGAAAATTCGTAAATCTGGTTTTATTGTGTGGCGTGGAAAATAAGGTTCAAGAAAGAAAAAGAAAAAGTATATAATTCGCTCAAGGATACCACGGGCTGACCTCAATATCTGGGATTTAACATTTCCACTATTAAGGAACATGCGATATTAAGTGTGCTGAGGTTTGTAAACGGTGTTACCTAATTTTTATAATTATTTTGTGCCAATCGTGAACTAAAAGAAGAAACAGGGTTTTGAAGTCAATAAGATAAGGCTGAAATGTTTGCAGTAGGATATTTCGTATCTCAATGTTTTGTATGAATCTATTTTTAATCTCATGCGATCTGTCACACATGATGGGAATGGGAAATAAACCTTGAATTGTAAAATGACTACAAGTAGTAGATCAGGAATTTTCTCAGAAAGTTCTATTGCTTTTTAAGGTCATGTCTAAGCTCAGGGGACAATCGTATGGTGGATACGGCTCAGGCGGCGGAAGGAAATTTTAGGGAGAGAAGATTGGGAAATTTGGGAGAACTTAACCTGACCAATTTTTGCTGCGCAACATCCCAGTGACTTTACAAAGTGTTGGTCACTTCATAAGGACCTCCCCATTCAGTTTATAAGGTTGAGTACCGTCATTTTTTCTGCTTGGAATTATACAGAAGAACCCTGTCTGACAGGCGTGGTTTTGTGGAGGTAGGGGTGTTTTATTACGTACTCCCTTCCTGATACCTTCCCCAATATGAAGGAGGATAGGCTTATGGGGTGATATGACTTGGATTTGGCATTGGACTGCTTTCCACCTTTTGGTATAAATACCTTTCTCACATCTCTCCACACTTTGGGTATATACAGAGCATACCAAGCTCTAAAACGTCTTGTCAATATTGGTGTTAGCTCTTCTAACGTGGGCTGTAACAAATATTGGAAGAATGCCATCTCCTCCAGCAGTTTTGTATGCTTTGAAGGGACCAACAATCGATTTTGTTCTTTTTACTTTCTATGAAAAAACATGCGGATCAAAAGCCACGATCCGGTTCGAATCCCTGCTTTCATCGGATATCTCTTCACTGCCTTCAATCACAATGCAGCATCTGATTTTTGTAGTAATCCGATTGCATTGGAGTGGCCTTTAAACAGTACCTTTTAAAGTCTTGCTATAGTCCGCGGATCTTCTATCTCCCCGCAATGTCTTCTTCAGGTTTGTTTTGGATCTCTTCAATTCTTTGTTGTATTCAAATTTTTTGGGCTTAAGTACAAGGAAAATACAAGTCTTTTGTTACTATTCAACAGAAAATATCCAGATTGTTACAATAACTTACACGAAATATATTCTACTTAATTCGTAATCTAACGTAACTATTGAATTGAATGAATAGCACTTACCATTTTATAATATAAGGGCTAAAATATTCAAATTGGAAAACCAAAGGATAACAAAAATTTAATTATCTAAGTCCAGGAGGAAGTCATGGCCAAAAATGGATGGGAAACTGGTTGGAAGATTTTTGATGATACATAGGTGTAAAGATTGCAACAGAAATGAAAAGGAGTCAATCAGAATACACGAACGAAGCAAGTTGACATTGTGCTTACCACTAATTAATAATTAGGTTGGAATATCTGTGAGCAAGACTGGATAATGTATCTGTGAACACCACCGAGAAATTGCCTGATGGACAGCACACAGCTAATAATAGGACTTGAGCTCTGGTTCACCAAGGTACATTTATCTTAATCTCTCTGCTGGTCTTTACTGATTGATTTCTCAAGTTTTGTTAAGTTTCACACCAATTAGTTCGCGGAGATTAGTTTCGTTAATTTACTTAAAAACTTAATTGGCGTAAAAATAATTGAAAAAAATCTCAAAAGAAAATTACCTATGAAAAATTACTCTAATTATCGTGAAATTTTTCTACAACAGGTGTCTAAATTCTTCTTGGAACAACGAAACTTTCATCGAGTAATGAAATTGCCAAGGTGTCCTTCCTATCATACTTTAACCTATAGTGTCTGAAATAGGAGTATTATATAAATGGATTAGGTGACGCTATTATATGTATTCGCTTTCCATTAACCCAAGAAGGTTTTATTTGATTTCTGCACTAAGAATAGATATCTCACACCTATCGTATCCAACTAGAAACCCACAAGAGCTATATTACGCAACGTTACAATTTCTCAAAGATCATCAAGCACAAATTTGTCAAGTGAAGGATTGGGCGGATGTAAAGATTTATGGAACACAATAACCATATAATCTCGTCTGAGACATCACGATAAGCGCAAATTCTCGACATTTTGCTGAAGCTCTTGTTCCCTTCTCACATTAGTGCTCGGAAGTTGTGTTCTAATAAAAGGCCTTATTCAAGGCAGGAAGTGTTATCGAACGTGGAAGCTAAATATAGTACGCAGACAGACATTCGTAATTTGCTACAAACACCAAAATAGCATTAGGGCTAAGGACTCTACGGACCGACCTTGCAGAGTATGAGGTGGCCTAAATAATCACGCAATCCACGAATAAACACGCCATTAAAGAAGTCTTCTTCGGCCTGGTGGACAGTGTTTACCCAATTCGTTTACATGTTAATTGAAGCGTTAGGTTTTTTTTTTAAAAAAAAAGGACCATTCTAAATAAACAATTCGTTTTCTTCTTCTGGGATCGAGACATTTGCAGCCGGTTTCTACTGAATCGCCTTCGGGATGCGGGCAGACAAAATCCAATTAATCAAGAGAAAGCACAACCAAGAATTCACCGCAGCCTCCTCATTAAGTTAACCCCCAGAGACTTTTTTTCGTTTTTCAAAAGCCGCACGGGGTTCTTTAATTAGCATTTTTAATTAAGTTCTCTAGGACTAAGATGGAGGAGACGTGGTTCGGATAGCTTCCTTTAAAATTAACGATTTCCCACGTTAAAAGTTTTTCATATCAAACCAAGTACTCCGCCGTTTATATTGGGAAGCAAGGAACCAATAATCCACTCCCCGCGCGGAGTTCACCTGAGTTAATTACGGGAATAAATATAAAATTTCACAAATTATTAGTAACTAAAATTTTCAGCCCGAACAAAGGTTTCAAGGTTACTGACGGTAGTGCCATGACCACCGAGACCGAGTTAGCCACGATTATTCCATAGATGGGAAGAGGCCCCTACGCGTGTCGCGAATTAAGTTAATTTCTTGTGGGCATCGCCGCTCAGTGTAGCGCTAGCCGCTAGTGCAAAGCTTCGTCCGTTGTTAATAAATTTCGTTGTTTTGCAAATTGCAGTATTGCTGAGATTTGCCAGGGAAAATAAAATAACAACCGTAGAAGAGTAGTTCATTGATGAAAGTCAAGAAATGAGCTTTGTGTGATGCAGACTTAATTTTTCTTTCCGGTAATTTTAGCTGGAAGGAATTAAGTAAACAATTTGCTCCGGTTGTTCTTCGTGGGTGAACAGTGAAAAATAGAAAGATGGATAATAACAGATGGAGATAGAGATTCATTCACAAAAGGAGGTCCCGTCTCGACTTCTATTTTAATTGGAAATTTAAAGCCAGCCCCATAATTATATTACCTCGTCTCAATGCGATTTTCAATTGAATTTAACAGATTTGCACACTTCCCGTCACGTTTTATATTTTTATTGTTTTATCATCCTTTGTAGAGAGATTTAATAAGATACATTCAATTGTACAGTGGGATAAAATATAAAAGGTACTATTTTGAAGTAAATAAAACACCATCGGCTATAGGAGTAACAAAATTTCGAATTTTACTGGTATCATAATTAGGGGCTTAACTTAACCCTGGCTTTAGCGCCCTAAACTATTTCACTCCTCCAGAGTCCAGAGACTGTGATCTCGCGAATGTCTTTGGCAGTCGGCAGTTTGTAGCACTCTAAGGCCTATATCCACAATATCCACATCATTTAATCGATAAAATCGTAAATAAGATACTCTACGCTTCCTAGAGCCTACAATAGTTACTTTATGATTTTTATCTTTTAGATTCTAACAAAGCCGTTAGAATCTAAAAGATAATTCCTATTCTCCTATTGCAAACAAGGGAACGGAGCCAATTTTCATAGATGCTAACTGAAGTCTGACACATTGGAGGGCGAAGGATCAGGCAACGATATCTCGCCATACAATTTGTGATGGCATAAAAAGCCAGAAGAAAAGATAAAAGGGGAAGAAACTTGTGAGGATTTTTCGGAACATGGTTGTGACGAAGTACACCGAAGTGTTGGAGAGTAATCTAAAGGTGATGAAGAAACCTATATGGTCGGGATTCCACTCCCTCATGGAATGGGGAACAGAAGAGGCTAAACAAAGGGTGAGGAAAGCCATGAGGAATAATGAATCGCAATCGCAGGCATGAAAGGACTACCTATAAGGTGAAAAGAAAGAGCTGAAAATCACTCCTCGACGATAGAAAAGAGAGTCGTGAAAAGATTTCTGTTCGAACATGAAATCTACCTCCAGAAGTCAGTAGACTTCCTGATATTTGATACAGTAGTCTGGGTAGATGGAATGGACACAAAAACTCAATTGGTACGCCTCGGAAAATAAAGTAATCGTTCGAAGGAACGGAAAAGCCGACAGCTTTGTAAATTTGGGCGTGGCTATGAAATTTCTAGGCTCAGAATTATATTTCACCATTTTATTGTTGAAGGATCGAGAAACGGATCACCATCCACTATCAGGACTTTTCCTTCGCAATGGTTTAGCCTTCAGATCGTTCTAATATATATATATATATATAGCCACCCAGAGTTATATCAAGTAGAAGTGAGTTAAATTTTACCCCCATAGTAACCATGTGCTTTTCGAGTAGAGTAGGCCACTGGGATATTAAATGAAAGAAAAGTCATAATGTCCTCAAATGTAATAAAATATTTCGTGACTTCGGAATGAGTGTCTATTCCATAGAGACTGTTACCTTTAGATGGACACTAATATAATATAGAAGAAGGAGAAATGTCGTGACTTGCATGTCTGTCCTTCGTAAGATGAAATTCAAATACGTGACTTATGATAAGATCACGACGAGTGGCAAATCAAACTAGAAAAGTTTTCTATTTCACGGAATAGAATTAAAAACTTTGTTGGAACATGAAAGTTGTGTTGATAATACATTTGTAAAGGTCATGTGAAATGCTTTTACCCTGTTTTCACACTATAAATTTTTTTGCAGTACTAAATTACTGGAAAGATTTTAGGGCTTCGTAACGTGGTAATTTTCATGTCCATTACCCGGCGGATACATGAGAATCGTAGAGTGAATTTACTTCTGTAATTCATGTCTGCATTAATTCATTTTATTTGCTCTCTAATGCAAACATATAGGGTGTAATTACGCAGCCTATAAATCCATGATGTGATAATTATTGATTAAATTGCAGAACGTGCCCATGGGGAGCTTCTAATTAAGTTTAATTATCCTTGCATTGCGTACCTTTCTATGGGTTCGGGATGATTTCTGTGGACTTCGAATTTCTCTGGATGTGTGAAAATTTGATGGTTCCCTCCTCGTAAAATTGAAATAAATGGAGTAGCACCCAATCCATGTCGAAAACTTTAATCTCCAGAAGTGATTCGATTCTTTTAATTCTTTTGAAGCGTTCGAGCTGGAGTTGATTGAATATCAACCAGTTACGGAGCTTGCAAATAGCAAAGGATTGGTAGTACTGATTAGAGTCCTTAAACCCCCAACTCTCCTCCCAAGATTTTGACGATTGAGTTGAATACTTCTCAGCACAAAAGGGTGACTAGGAAATTTATTACTACAAAACCTTTTGGTAATGTTTATGGACATGAAACATGGGTCTCAATCATAAGCTTTGTGAACTTGAAAGGAAGTCAACCGTCTGACGTACTGGTAGTAGGCGGTGGTTGCTCTTCCTCCATTCTGGAACCCATGAATTCGTTGGAGATGACAAGTTTGCTTTTGCCCTCGGCAATTCTTTTCTTCTTACCGTACACTTATTTATGGAGTGTACAATAAATTCCCGCAGAAATGAAATGCCGTCGATGTGGCTTTTCATATTGTTTGGGGACATGGACTGAATGATCCACAGCACTGGGTTGGTTGAATTGACGAAGATTTGGTAAATCCCAGCCATCAAATAAATTGTGCAAATAAAGGAGATGTTTTGTGGATGACGAAATGTGATGGATGTGGGTGGCTTCAGATTTAACCGAAGCATAAATGCTAATTAATTGGAGTACTGTAGGTGTAAATCATCTTTTAACAGACAAGTATTTTGCTGTTTTGTTATGGGGTATCTGTTTCCAAAAAGAATTTTTTGACTGGACAAGAATGTCACAATCGGATAAAAGTTGAACCTTTTGGATTGCGAGCCGTTCTAGAGATAAATTTTTCGAAAATAAACACACCTTAAGCTAATTTCAAAATTGCCCAACTTCTGTTAGTAAAAAATGTGAATTTCGCCCTTTTCTTTCATCTTTGTGTCGTCAGGAATTCAATCGCCAGAAGTGTATTTTGAAAGGCGTACTTTATTGCGTTTTGGAACAGGTAAAATATGTATTTCCACCTAGTGTTGATATTCTCCGCGAAGTAATCGAACTATATTAATAAATAATGACAAATTGCTATAAACCTAACTAAGGCAGAGCATTTAAAATCCATTTGCAGGCATGGAACGTATTCGTGTCGTACTATAAATTTATCTTGATACACGAGTCGAACTCGTGGGCTGGCATCTAAGGTGGAGGAGATGCTTTGTTTTGCTTTGAAAGTCCAGAGAATTTGTATATATTTGAAAGTACTTTGTTTTCTTTGCATAAAACCATATTTACCAGGATGAAAGCTTGACTGTGGCTGTGGGTAAATAAATTTCTATACATATTTTATTAGGTACAAAGGAGTAATAAAAAGATTGAAATGAGATCCCAAATGGTCTGAATAAAAGATAAAATGAAAGGGTCTGCTTTCACAGGAATGTAAGAAATATTTCCTGGAAGGTAAATATTAATAGCAGAGGTGTAGGTGAAATTGGAGACAATAAAAGTAACCAGGTAAAAATAACACCAAAGGAAATATGTCAAGCCCATTCTGAATTAAAAGGAAAATTCTTAACCCTGTTAAGGTTTAGTTCGGTTTTTAATAATGGAAAAAATTAAAAAAATGTGTTGGCGTAAGTAGGATTCACGCTGAAATTTTCTTTTTTTTTTCAAAAGATTTGCAAAATAAATTTTTTTAACTTACATTTGAAGTGTAGGTGTAATGGTGTACACAATTTGGAATAAATTCAAAGATTCCCAATATCAATTTTTCCATCTTGTTAGTCCTACCTTTCCTGTGGACGAAAGAGGATGGTCGCCTTTCAAGATGTAAGGACTTTGGAGTGTGCCTAACGTTTAGATATGCTGAGGATGGCTCTCATTTCTAGGTGTGGGTGAGACGGTAATATAGACGCAAAATTAACTATATTAGTCGGACCTCCTACTTCTCCAAATGTTTTAAAAGGAAATGAGATTGGTAAAAGATATTTATCCAAAATTATAGATGCTAGATTATATAGTCTGCTTTGGATAACACGTCGCCAATATATACGAACATAAGACGATATAATTCTTCGGTACTCTGATAGGAATCCTTGATTTCTAAAGTCTAGACGAGTAGTTGGATGCTGTGGTCTATCTGAGGAATATTCTTGTATAGGAAAATCTTCAGTTTGATCGGGACGAACAATTGGATGAAGTTTTTCAGGTTGTTGACCTTCGACTTTACCTTCTGTGGTGAAATTTTCCGTACGTTCAGGAACTATTCACGTTGTTTGGAGTTTTATGAGAAATTTCTTCTAGTTTTTGTTGTTGCTGCTGTTTTTGTGATATCTGAAATCGTCCTTAACTCTTGGGTTTCTTCAGTTGTATAAATATGATCTGATTGTTGGGGTCTTCCAGCTGACCGTCTTTCAACATTCTTTTTCAACATTCTTAGTCTTATCATAAGTTTTTGAACATGAAGTCATATTTGGCTTGACCAACGGGAATCCATGACTAGAAAAATCGTTGTTTCCTAGTATGCTTCTCAGGTTGACTTTATGGTTTGTTGTGCTTTTGTGGTGTAGTGTTTCACATCTTCAAAATTACAGGACTCTGAGGTTTGTATAGTTCTTCCATCAAATCTTTCGGTTTTTTTTTTTGTTCTTTGTTGTCTATGTAATTCAACTGCTTTCTGTGGTGCCGGGGTTCGTATCAAGCGAAATTCTTAGTAGTAAAAGCTTGATCTGGTTTTTGTGGAAACTGATGACACGGCACACAGCCATACTAAATAATTCCAATACTTCGGCTTACACAGAGTCCTTGTAAATCATCAGCTGCCTGAGTGCACATTTCAATATTCAGATCGTTAGTATACATAGAAAAGAGCAGAGGCCCGATATTAGACCCTTGTATGCCACCAGAATCCAATAAGAAAAGGACGGTTATTATATCTACGTTCATATTGTTTTTAATGATCTGCAAAATAATTATATAAAAAGGATGAAGACTAATGGGAGTTCTCAGGAGAGCTTCTAGTATTTACTTAGCTGCAGTGGTATTAGGAGAGCAGGTATCTTATCGAAGGAAAGCATGAAATCTTCGTAAATCTTGCAATGAGCAATGAGTACATTTCTTTTTTTTTAATCACTTAATATAATGAATTCAGTTCCAAGACTTTCTTACATCATTTCAAACACAATTTTTCAGTAACAGTAAAATACAAATAAAAAGGATAGTAACGATAAAGTAACTATAAAATTTAAAATTACCCTCTACCATACTTAAGGCAATTAAAAAAGATTTGTCTCTAAAAATTACTACTTTTTTTTACACAAAACTCTTAATAACATCTTTACTAATTTATTTTTCTTATTAATTATACTTTCAGATGAAAAGTGTTCCCACGTTGTAGCATTATGCACAGAGAAGAAATACGAAAATATCGAGAGAAGTCTTAGAGGACATTTAGTTACAGCTGTTGAGCAATTGTCTAATTACGATAATAAAACGATCAGTACGGTTGCCGTCGATCTTATGGAGGCATCATTAAGTTGATAGGTGCCTCTCAGTGTAGTTTCTTAAGTTAGTTTATCATTGATTCAACATGAATTGCTGTAAACTAGTACGAAAACTCCTCCTACCAGTACATCATAAAGCCATTATCACCGTAACTCCATTAGAAGTTCCAGTGGAAATAGTCATTCAAGTGCATCAAGAAAACTTAACTACTATCACTGACCACGATTATCATCGTTCACATCGTGGATTAAACTGAAAGTAGCAGCAACAGGAACACCATATATATTCCGGCAGATTAAATTCATCTGTTACATAGTCTGCAGAACAACTCTTTTTGCAGTTAACGACGTTTAAGTAAATTATGTCAGCGGTAAGTCTACACCGCCTTTGGCGTCATGAATTATTTTTAGAGTAGTGTTGCATCATGTTCACCAGATACTATTTTGTTTTCTTTCAAGAGAGCAGTTGTTGCTGCATGTGCTCTCTGTACGCGGCATTCAATTTCACTTACTTTTGACGGTGGTACAACTAAATGTGGTGTGGGACCGAACCACAGAACATAACCTCACTCTGATTTAAATACGCATCGCGGTCTAGGTCAATGGGGTATAACATCCAGATTGAATTTCTTGGTGCCATTGTGTATCCTAATGTGTTGTGTTTGTGTTTGTTGAACGTCTTCCATTTCCTAATGGAGTATTGTTTTGATGGAAGTCAGTTTAATTGCATATTTTATGTCCTAAGATTTGATTCATTCATAGGCGAAAATTAAGATTGTAATTATTTATGGTATGGTTAATATCTAGGTCAATGTTGAAATATTTAGCAATCGTCTTCTCTACAAGATTACAATATTTTGTCCGTAGAAAAGGTATGCCTTGAAATGCTTGTAAACAACCCAAAAAAACCCAACCCAGGTAAGAAGTCCATAGTGTTTTGGTTTAAAAGAACAATAATAATGTTAACATATCGAATACCACTCAAGACAGCAGTTGGCCAAAGTGGGGTTTTTTTTTTAAGTATATGATGCATTTAAAATAAGTGTGTGAGCGAGTGCCTCCGCCCGAAACGTCACCTGTCCTTGGCATTTAGCTTCGATGTAACCAAAGAAATAAGAACTAAAGGAAGAGCCTTAAGTGAAATTTTTGGAGCTTTTTTCAACGCCAATTTGTGCACATTTGCAATAGCTCTAGTAGACTAATTTTTTGGGAACTGGAAAGTGAGGACCAAAATAACTTTTTAAGTGTAATTGCCCCCAAAAAAATTTTATTCTCACGGCGTTCCTACAAAATATTACACAATTTTCAACAAAAAGAAAACAACAGCTGGCTGAATGTAAACAATAATAACAAATATGTATGTTGTATACCTCAGTTATGAGAATAATATGCCTATTACCTGTGAAAAGATATAACTGCCGACGCACTACATTTTGGCAATTTGGTGTAATACCCGACATTTTATTGTTCTAATTTCGCTAAGCATTTTGATGTAATTCCTTTCTTATCACGTTTATTGTCTTAATTCATGCGATTTACTCATTTTTAATAACTTTTGCTAAGGACGACGAATACACTCCTCCTCACGATTTTCTACTGAAAGTGACAGTCCGATTATCTTCTTCTTACTGACGAAATTACACTCTCTCTTTGCGCAAAAAAACAATGCTTCATTCAATTATAGGCCTTTCCTTTAGCTCTTATTTCTGTGGAAAGAACAAACCTCTAAGCGGAAATTCTGGAAATTACGTTGATGAGTGTACATCGATCCGACTTATCATTCTGTGTCTATTCTAAAAGCGAAAGAATTTATCGCAATTAGGAGCTATTGCAAACCTTGTAGGATCTTAGCCGCCCCGGTACGAATGTATCTGTTCAGAGTTTGCACTTTGTAATGAAATTCGAACATCTCCTATGATTTTTAAGTTATTTTGACCAGTTTTTAATAAATCCTTGTGATCCTGTATCACAACTCCTTAAATCAAAATTTTATTCAAGTCAAACCCATTCACCACATTCAAAGTTGTAAATTACCCAACTCAGTTCTTGTCTGCAATAGTAGCAACATGGATGTACACCTTCTCGAATACGGTCAAATTATGTACAAATTGCATCAGAACACAGAAACCCCTATATTGTAGAGTGATGTCGAATTGCGATGCTTTCCAGGCAATGGGGTTAAGTGCATTTGATTTCAGTTCATGGTGTGATGGGCAAATACCACGCAAACAAATCTCTGTGAATGCATCGATTTTTCCTTCATGGAAACACAAGTTCACAGCTGACAAATGCAGTTGTACTTCAATCCTTTCAACGCCAGAATAGATTGCAATTGTCAGCAAATTTCAAGATTCTTTTTACATTTTATAAGAACGAAGTCAAATGCAAATGCTTTTGGAGTTGACCTCGTTGTCTGCTGTAAATTGTTGAAAAGATGGAAACTATTTTGAGTATAACTCTCCCAAAACACAGGAGTTCTGAAAGGACTTAACTGATTTATTGAGAAACTAAGACAAACAAGAAATTCCCGTATAACTAATTTTGAATTATTAGAGCAATTTCCTTCCAGAATATATTCACCATCCTAATGAATCCTATATTTGCATGTAATTCGGATGGTAACATGCAATCAAGGCTCACACAACTCGCACACGACTGGCTCTTGAACGGTGTGGTTGGATGCCGTGATACGTTGATCCAATTCGTGAAACTATGCCAAGGACAGGTATGTCAGAAAATAAAAACTATCCCTGGATTATTTCGCAATCAAGGATACAAAATCCGTCCCTACAACGCATTATAAATGCATACACTCTTTAACAAATATGATATGGGAAAAGGGCTTCCTTTTGGTCGTATATAAAGCTGAGAGTAAATAGTCGCATCCCACTTTCACGCAGAATAAATGGTATAAGGTTCGAAATACATCCGCACAAGTGATAGGGATCCTTGGAAGTTTTATGAAAATTAACTTCACTTGCCTTTTTTGGCTGATCCAAATGTTGAAAATTTGTCAGTTCGGTTGGAGGTATGCGGAAAGCTCGTTGTTGCTACAAGTGCTCATTATCTATCCCAAGGTTAGCGAAGTTATTGTAAAATTGTAGAGCAATGAAAGTAATGTTCTCATCCTTGCTCCGTTTACAGCATAATGAAATATGTATCCAGTCCTTGTAATCCCATCTCAGTTAGCGTTTAAAAATTTAATCAACACATAGTACGTTCGGCGACTAACAATATTTACAAAATTTACAGCAGAGAAGGGTTAAATGTTAAATTGGGTTCTTTACGATATCAATATAAATTTGTTTGTTCAAGGGCAACAAAGAGAGGGTTTTCAATGGCTGACAATGTAAGATATTCCGCCTAGTTTGGTTTTGAAGTGTGAGGTTTCTAGTGGAAGTGGGTGCTTTCTAAAAGATAAATGGAAACACGAAATTCAATTACCTTCTAATGAAAATATAAAGACTTGAATCTAAGCTAAGCAGAAGCTTTTACGAAGATTAACTTCACAATGTATATCCTCTGAAGTTTCCATTTTTTCCAAAGAAAGTCTTCACTGAGGTTGTTTTTAACATCACACGGTTTTTATGTAGAGTCCGTGATTGTTTTCAGCTTCTTCTTGCTGAGTTCGGTCACACTTAAATCTAGAAAATAGTCTTGATACCACATATAGGAAACTTCACCTGCAAGAGCTCTTATATAGCAGGAAAAGAAGTGCTCTTCCTAAGCATCGAAATCGTCCTTTCGGAACAAATTTCTAACCGCAGTTGTCGTATGAGTAATCTCGTCCAGCTGATGGTAGCAACTGTATATAGCTTATCGACTGAACTCCTTCTTTGCTGATTCTAGAGGTCTCCCTCATCTCCAGGTGACCCTGGGACCCAACAAACCAGAATAACCTTGAAACGAACTTCTAAGACCAACAGATTTCTGCGACAGCGCAAAGTCAGAGGCCAAATATTTTAATAGCATATTGACTTGCCCATGTAGATTTCAATATCTATGTTATGTGGTATATCGGCAGCGTTGCTTATGGCAGAGATATCCGCGTGAAACACAATCCAGCAAAATACCCTAACTTCAAACCCACCTGTGCAGAGCTTCTTTAAGATGAAGTAGAGTTGTAGATAAATAAAGAAAGATACTTTATTAAAATGATTTCTTCCATCTACTTTAGTTTTTAATAGCATGTTCCATCTCAGTCGATACGGCCACACTTAAAGAGTTGAGGCACAGAACACAAATTAAATCGGAAGTCTCATCAGGAACGAACAATTTTTCTATGAGAATATAATCCTCCATCAAGCACTGCTGCATAGTCTGGTAATGAATTTGATTGACTCGTCGCGAGATTTGATTTATTGGACGGATGGGATTAAAATGTTGGAATTGCTTTTTATTCTTAACACTTTGACTGACGCAATTAGCATAAAAGCTTTCGTGAGAGAATTTTGTGTTAAAATGCCTTCGTTGTGAGAGAGCTTTTAAATATGCTGACAGTTTTAAAGAAAACTAATGAAAATGGCAATTTAAAAAAAGCAAAATATATTTGTAAGCTTTTGTGTTTTTTTATTCTCAAACAGGAAAGATGATATTATATAAATACATTCGGCTTGGCTGTTTTAAAGACTCACAACGATGTCTATATATTTCTTAAAGCTATAGAAGAAATCCTTCTTGAGATCTAAAAATACGACTTTGACGCACAACACAAACTCCTATTCTAAAATAGTTACTTCAAAATTAATTGAAGGTCATGTAGCAGTAATTATCTGCTTGATGGATTAAGTACTCATTAAGCATTAGAACTCATTGATCCAAAAATCTCATCCTTGTCCCATCTACCTTTAATCACATTACCTAAATAAATCTATCCAATTTTCTGCTTAACTAGAACAATTGAAAAGCTTCAATTCTAGTTGCTTCCTTTCCCAGGTAGACTTGTGATAACAGAAAATCTCCGTCACTATTTTGACGTAGTATAGAAATGTTTTACTTCGAACAGCGTGGAAAATCCAATGAAAAAAATGAACAACCGAAATTTTCAAAGGAATGGACATAAATGAAGTGGTTTAAGGTGAACAGAATTGGTACAGGGATTTATACCACAAAATAAATTGCGCCATCAGCTAGAAAAATAATTCGACCAGAATAAGACTTTAAACTTTCCAAGAATTCTGGAGATAAAGGCGAAGGTTGATCCCACAAGGAGTACTATAAAATTTCTTATATATATTTAAAACACAGGACGCCTTGAACTGAAAGAAGCATTCAGAAAATCTGCAAATGGCATGAAAATGCCAAGAGACATCATAACCTTAACCTGAATGTTAAATCCTGGAAGATAGGTAAGAATATGTCAAGGTAGTGTGTTGTCCTCTAAAGATGAAATTCCCTCAGGATGAGTTTAAAGAGTAGTGGGTGTAAGTAGACGACAAGTAATCAAGAAGCATTCTGGGCACGTTAAAGTAAGGAAATTAAGTATGTATGAAGACAGAATTTATTGCAACATGAGAAACGAAGGTTGCTTTCACTTCATTTCTCTATGATTTTCCTTTTTTTGAATTTTTTTATGTAATTTTTCAGCAACAATTTCAATTATTTTTTTATAGGTAGGAAAAGTAAATTGAGGACAATAGTTAAGTTGTGTTTGAATTGTAAACGGGTTTATTTTACGGCATGGCTATAAATTTTATGCGACCGGGATCATCTATTCTATACGGTATTCGATGTGAATGGTTCACTGTGGATGCGATGCAGGAGGTGGTCGAAATGTTTAGCTGAGCAGGGGAGGGAAGCCGCCAAACTCGGCGGCTGATACTGCTCATCACCCTCGACGCTAGAAATTCGTTCAACTCTGAAAAGTGAAGCCTCAAGCACTAGGAACACTGTTTAGGGTTCCCAAATACTTGCTTCGAATGGTTTGGGACTACTTGACCGATAGTTCCCTGACCTACGACACTATACATGGCCAGTGCAATAGGCTGTAATGGCGAGGCAGCTCAGAGATCCATACTGGGATTTAATCTACGGAATGCTGCCTATGACAGCCTTCTACGGCTAGATATGGCGGAGGAGACGCGTCTGACCGTTAGAAGATGTATGCCAACAATATCGTCATATGCTCGAGGGGCACGGAAAGCGCCTAGCCTTAGTACATCGCACAGTCTCGGTGCCAGTAGTTTTAAGTAAGAATATTTCAGCAGCATAACTATCATCCGATGTACACTTTCCTTCCATTGTAAAAGAATCTACCAAGCAAGAAGTATAAAATGGGGGTCAGTGAATTACTGGTGGTTTGGTACATAGCCCTTAAGTATTCAACAGACGTTACTT
Source organism: Dasypogon diadema (assembly GCA_006980735.1). Lineage (NCBI taxonomy): Eukaryota > Metazoa > Arthropoda > Insecta > Diptera > Asilidae > Dasypogon > Dasypogon diadema. Next base: position 25,825 of record QYTT01090230.1, read on the forward strand.
AAGGAGATTTTGACGGTTAGTAAAACCCTTCCAAACGTTTCAGTAGAATAGGTCAACTTTCAAGGTAACGAGAAGAATAATGCTGGGTCTTCAAGTCAAATAGCAATTACAATTTAGATTTAGAGAATTCAATAATCTTCAGTTAGGTAGGAAATAACGTAAAAGCTATTCTATTGCCCTTACACTTTACATTTCTGAATTAAATGGGTAAAGTAACTTTTGAACAAACTCCTTGATACCTTAATGATAACAACCTAACCTTGATGCCACGATACCGTGAAATACTTCAAAAACCCTCTAGAACCCCGCACATAGACTACTTTTCCGTCTACGGAAGGAATTCAATTGCCTCGAAAATTTCAATAATAGTCCTCTCCTTAAAGATTATTTCCCGTAAAAGCCACCTTACGTTAATAAGTGCTGAATTATTTGATCTGAGTATACAATTCTCGTAGGACGTCTTTCCATTTACCTTAAAAAGCAATTTCCCTAACAGCAACAACGTGGCCGGGGAAGGCTCCGGAGGAAGATAAAAATAACTCCTAGATCCGTAAATAGCCACTAAAATGTGAATAACGCGCAATGACCACACATTTACTCACAAAGTACGCGAACGGTGAAAGTTTACGGAAGGATCCATTCATTCAAGACCGAATAAAGAGACAAATAAAAAAAATCGATTTTCACACCGAGTACCTATTACAAAATAACGCGCCTTGTTGCGAACAGCTCAGGGAGTCACTGATTCAGTAAAATTAAATTACACTAAAAGAGGAAAATTTTTTGTATTTTTAGAGATGGCTGAAAACCTCTGGGAAATTCTCCGTACCCCAAAGCATTCGAAGAAAAACATAATTATATTAGGATAGAATCTTGAGGATTCGTTTTGTCAAAGAAATCTACAAAAGAAAACTTTTCTGGTACACAAATTACAACAGAATCCCGCTGAGCCGGAGAGGAAATTAGTCCTATCCATGAACAAGATTAGCGGAAGTAAGAGCCGGGATATAAAAGAAAATTGCCCATTTATTAGTGGCATGAATTTTTTCCGGACTCTTCTCTGTTGCCGCACAATTCCTTTTATTATTATTATTATTACGGAGGTATGCTTAACTGAACGTCTTTATTCAGGATAATTGGAGTAATTTCTTGGGTCGAAGCACGTGAATAAGGGAATATAAACAAAGCGTATGATTTTAATATATTTTGGTGCCGCATGCATAGTAACCATATGATGTTCATTAAATTCCATTCACAAAATTCGGAGGGAAGCACAATTTGTTTTCCGTTTCGGGTCGGCAGAATTCTGGAAAAGTCTGAGAATCACCCGCTCCTTAATAATTTAACAACATATCGCTTTAATGTAGAGATTTGTTCATAAAGGTGTTTGAATCCATGAATCCGGAGCTAGTAAGGACTAGGTTTCCACTTAACGCTCTCATGATTTTGAAGCTGTAGGGTACTAGAAATTACGAATTGTTGCTGGAGTTGACTGTGCAAGCTTCTTAAATTATTTTTTGAGTTCAAATTCTCCAGATCACTTTGAAATACTTCTGCAGCAGTTTTACAACAAATAAAAAAATAAGAGCAGCTGAAATCCAACGTTTTTCCAAGTACTGAGAAGTCATGAAAAGTTTAAGGCATTTCTTTAAATCCGCACAAAAATTTTTATTTGGTTTCAATATTTAAACAAGCATTAACTCTTCATAAATTACCTTGCTAGCTGCAGGAAGCATAAAGAGTTGGAAACTTTTTGCATTGCCAGAGAGGACTGCTGAAGTAAAACAAGGCAGCCCCTAAGGTGAAACAATGTTCAGGGGGGTGGGCGAAAAGAACAACACCAACAACATAAAATTGACGTAACTTTTATACATTTCCAAAGCCTTAATATCCGTAACGAAAGCAAAAAGGTGAACAAAATCGTAAATTAAAGAAAAACTTCTCTACCCTGCGGCATAACGAAAATCCAAGTAAATTTAACCAGTAGATTTGCATATGGAACAAGGCTCTCACCAGGTAACATTTTCAGAAGGTCGCGTCATGGTACTTACTACGCACCGAACAAAACCACAAGCCCACCTTGCGTACCTTTCAATTATCCCCCAAAGTGAAACATCTCAGAAAACCTGTCATCGTTTCAATTATTCAGGCTTTGAGGTGCTAATCGTACCAGACGAATTCATAAAACAAACACGAAAATGGATTTATCGCACCTTTGGAGATAGCAAAGTTACAGTTTTTTTTTTTGGTTTTTTTTTTGCTCTTGAGAGTTGAACTAAGTCGAGCTCCTCTGTTCTGGTGAGGGATTTTCATTTCCTTTGCCTGGAAAAGCAGTTTAGTAAAGTAGTATCTTGCATGTCTTAGATGGAATAATAAGCGCTAAAAGCACTTTTACTTAAGACAGAGCGGTAACATTTCACCTGAGCTAAGCAAACAAAACCAAACTGAGTTAATTTGCATGTCAAGTCAAGAACTCTCAATAAAATAATTGCGACTTGTGACATTTGCGTTTTCTCTCGAAATAAAAGATAATTTTCCTATATTGGCCTAGATACAGTCTTAGGTTGGAATCATTGATTTTGTATTATGAAAGAATTTTTTCTTTTCAACTTTATTACCATTATCATTCTGTGAAAAGAAATTCAACAATTTGTGCTATACTCTGGTCTCTTACGGGAATTAAACACAGAAAAATGCTTTTACTTTCCGATAATAGAAAAATGTGAAAAAGGTAGCAGGATTATACATTAAACTGAATCCAACTTTAATACTGTTCTTCTTATTGATTTTAGATTATAGATTGGATCCAAACACCCAGCTAAGTGATTGGCAGGTATTAATGAACCCACTCAATCCATTAAGCTCCATATCTAAGATTTCCTCCAGTTCACAGAAGAAGGCACTATGAAAGAACTTTCAACCTGTTCCACGTGCAGTTTCGACATTCGCACAATAGCTTCTATAGAAATCATTTGTATATGCGATTCACAGGCCTTCTGAGGATCGATTACAGCTGTTCTCAGGATCGATTACAGCTGTTTTTTGGTACAATATCACCCTTGTTATTAACATACTCTGTTATGTTACACTTTACATTACAATATTAATGATACTGACAACTTCTGTTATTTTTCAATGAAATTATTTATTACCATGCTCATGAATGGCTCGACTTCCTCCTGGGAAACAGTGATACATAAAAGTTGTCCATATTTAAGATGTCCTTATTAACTTCAAAGGAATCCAGTAGAAAATGTGTTTATTACTTCATTAATGAATGTTAACCCAAGGATGTCTTTGAGAAATCATAAATTACTTTTTGATACATTATTCATCCATCAGATCAATTGAAGAAAATGTAGGAGCAAAAGTAAGTTTCAATTTAAATATTCAATTTTTATTGCTATTCTACAATTTTCCCTTGTTGTAATAGGCATCCCAGAGTTTTTGCTCAGAATTAAGTAGCAAACACCAATAAACAAGAATATGCTAATTTCTCTGGTAAAACAACCTCTTCATTATCCTCTCATTGGCAACGTTCTTTGTTGCCTTACCATTTGAGTTACCATGTCATTGATGTTAGCAGCTTTTGTTATTCATCGATGAAATTATTCATTACTATATTCATATGCTGATAAATGCAGGAAAGTTTCTAAAAGGTGCTAAGATCGTTAGTGCTTCAAGTATTTGGTACGATAAACATTTAAATTCAAATTATGATAATCATCGATTTCGCCTCTGGTTGATTCCACAAACTATACCAAAATAACAAAAAGCGACCAAAATAAATATTGCAACTTTTACGAGTGATAAACGACGTATTTTATTTAAATTAAAATGTTGCTTACTTTCTATTTGAAATCCAATTAGATTTGTGTAAAAGACAACAAACCCCACACATTTTCCAATGAAATCTCTATAGCACAAGTTCTTATAAATCCCAATCGTATGAGTTTTGGAATGAAATTTCCCCAGGCATGAGCCACCGATTGGTATGTGGTTTTTCTATACGAACGTTCCAATAACCATTGTTATTGAAAGCAACAATATTATTTGTTTCTCTGCCTCCACCCTCACAATTTTCTTCCACAAGGATGCACTCAATTATGTCCTATTTTACAAACCACAATGAGCAAATTATATTTGTGTAGATAGAAATACACATCAACAATAGAAAGGGTTTTTAATTACTTTAGAAGCAAGCAATACGCAAAAACAGGACCATTCACTTTTGTCACGACTTGATAACACCGTAGAAAGCAAACTTTTAAATCTTATTCCTTATACCCATTAGCGCAGAGAAACTCAGAAGAGTCCTCTTCCATTAACCTAGAAACAAGAAAACCCATCACCCTGGAATTGCTTACCGACTGTAGTTGCTGCCCTCGAAGTAAAATCAAATTATGGAGCTCCATTTTGATGCCAAGACAAATAATAGCCAAGGGCAGCCTTTACCACATAAGATTTCCACTTAACACAGACTATGGAGTGTAGTCTGTTGGATATGGACACTACAAAAGTATGAAGCCGTTTTGTAAGGCGTTAACGTGTGCATCACCTCATTTCTCTACAGTAAATCCTGTCGGGTGTAAGCCCTTTTTAACACTTCCTGTCTGTAAACTTTCAACGAATTGTCAGTGGGGCTCCTTGTTAAGGATTTCAATTGTCTGCTCTTGTTTTCAAGTAGGTGTTAATTGCTCCGGAGTCTGGTTTTAATTCAATTTAATAGGATCCCTAACTTCTACTTGCATGTGTCAATAACTTGCATTTGATATCTATGATATATCAAAGTATTGATGATACTAATACCAAGATCAATCTACCAAAAATTGATATCTACCGCTGTGGTGTTGTGGCGGTATTTTCAACATGGATGATCACTGTAGATCCCTCAAGAGTGATATGGCAAGGGCTCATAGTTTCTTGGATTATTACCACAGAATAAACCACAGCATTTACCTATCTATATTGGCATGCACCTGCTTAAAATAAATTTTCGTGGAATTAAACTTAAGTGAATTTGCGTAAAGATGTTAAGAATCCGTTTTTATTAGATTATAATTTTGAAAATAAAACGATTATAATAATCAAGAAAATTGGATGACATGAACAATACCCGTCATAGGTTTAATTTTGGTAATATAAGAAAAAATTAATAGCACTTGGAGCAAAGTAGAAAATCATGGAAAGAATTCGCAATTTCAAAGTTCATCAACTTCACAAGACTCATGTCTGGATGCAGGACATTGCTTGGATTCATTCTAATAGTTCATCACACCAACTTTTGGAATGAGGTTGCCTTTTTCAAATTTCCTGAAATTTCAATAATTGGATCTTAATCATAGACATTCTTCCTTTGAGCATTCCTATCTTATTCAGAGCTATTCGAAATTTCAAGGCAAAAATGTTAGGAATTGACAAAGCCTTGGAGAGAATCCCGAACAGCATTTCACTTTGAATAGCCAAAGTTTTCTGAATTTATTCGAAGGTTTTAGAGTTGTCAGTAATTTTTTATCATTACTTGAATGAATGTGTACAGGAGACTTGTAATGGTGGATTTTTTTTTATTCGGGAGGTACCAGGTCTCAAAAGGCATCTTTGAAACAAATTAAGCTAAGAAATCTAATTTGCTTCTCTTTTCTTCAGGGTTGTCCCCTGATTCTTGGTTTAGTCCTGTGCATTTATGAAAATGTATAAAGGAAATCATATGATAGGAATGTAATACTGTAAATACCAATGCTTAAGTAAAGGGTGGTAATCTCCTCTTATTTTAGTTAATTTCTTCTGGGCAAAATACAAATTCTCAATCACTTGGTGGGCACCGGCGTATGAGGTCGCTGATTGAGAATTCAGAGTCGGATTTCTTAAATTCAGAAGGGCGGATCCAATATAGTGGACAAGATTTCCTAAACGTCAGTGGAATGTTGGCAAAATCACGGATATATTGAGGCTGACGATTATGAATTTAATGTTAACGCTTAAGAATTCAACATGGCGAAACAAATATGGCGATGGTAAATGTTAACTTTTTCAAGAGTTTCATGAATACGTGTAACACATTTAAAAAAAACCTTTCTGTTGTCTACTTTATAAGACTGTAAGAAGCTTTAAATATATTTTGCCGGAATTTTAGAAGATAAAAAAAAGAACGCATAGGATGTGGCAAATGGGTTCCTTCTCTGAGGCCCTGGGCGTGAAAATTTTCCACTAGAAGTGTATTATTTTGAGCTTTAATGAAGTGGTGATTTTATAAAACTGGCAATTACCATCTCTAAATACAAGATATGTGGCAAATATCATGTCCGCGTGTTTAAGAGTAAAAAACCAATGAGAGAAAAGCATACACCAGAGTAAATCCCTAGAGGTTCTTTTCGTTGGGGCAGAGAAACCAAAAAACCCAAATACTCTATATAAAATTCTAATTTAATAACATTTTTTTTACACGTGGTATAATGAAATTATCTCACCATAAAGTTGGCTAATTACCTGAGTACATGTTTGTGCAAATTAAAGGCAAATAAATGATTCGTGGAGCCTGATGTAATTGTGCTGGTAACACAACCGATTATGTGCTGTCCACAAGAGATAATAACTAAGGAAACAAAAAAAAAACTGAAAAATTAATCAGGGAACGCAAGTAAAATTTTTCTTTTTGTTTTGACATTGAAATATTAAATTTTATGACCGGTATCATGAAAAAGAAACTCTTCCCCTATCCACACACTCATTGCCGACTACTTGATAAGGGATTTATAAATCGAAAATATTTCAGGGGTAATTACTGCGTCTCCTTTAAGTCCTGCCATGGGACAATCCATACAACCCCCCACTGTAGACGGTATTTGAAAAGAATCTCCCTAGGTCAAATTAAATACGATTCAATTCTGTATCCTCTTTTAGATGTAAATAGCTTTGAACCAGAGGATTTTTCAGGTCGAGAACTTTTCAGGCCTTCAAAAGAATTATTTACGTCTTTGATCGATATTCTTGTGAAAAGCTGCTATTCTCTGATGAATGTCATTCTGCTATCCTTTTAGAAATTATTCCTTGGTCCATCCATTTTGCAAATTCCTGAATTTAAAATTTCTTGATGTTGCAAATCTGCAAAGTTACAAGATGTGACATATTTTGAACCCCGAAGAGTTGATCCAACCACCCCAACCTCCCAAATTAATTCTCTTTCCAAATGGAAATAATATTTTTGTCAGCCTGAGACCTAATACAGCCTCCGGGGAATGTGTGAAAATTATACGAGGCCTGTGTATTATTTATTCGCCTTCCCAGGTTGACTATTTATTCCATTGGAAACTTCTAGAAGATTGGTTTGATGGGGGTGGGGGGGGGGGCTATAATTCAAACCTGTCGACTTGGAATGGCTTTCTGTAAACAATCTTGACCTGAATATGACATAAACGTGTAGATATCGTTTGGTTGTGGTTTTTCTTTGGTGAGGTTTTTCTTTGGTTGTGTCGAGAGACAGAATAAGATTCATCTCGGAGGAAAATTAACGTAAAACGCTTAAAAGGCAAAAGGAAACAAAATGAAACAAAATGTTATTGTTGTGTCGGGTGAGTGGGTGTAGAAGGATTTAAGTTTGGTAATTTGAGAACAATTAAACATAATAGGCTCTCCAATTGTGAGTGTTTAGTGTTGTTCCCCTGCGGAAGGGAATACCACTATAAAGGATCTTTTTGTACAAAAATGGGTATTCATCTGAGGAATTTTACGCAGGAAGAGGCCACAGCACGTTACGTATAAGAATACAGCTTTTGCTGGATGCATTTCCTGCTGCAATTCATCGGAAAAGGCTAGGATCTTGTTCCACTCTTAGAAATATTCTACTTTACCAAATAATCTCAATTTTAATCAGCGGTCTGTCGCCATTTTTTTTTTGAACTAGGAATTATTTCCATCAGTGCAGAGGGCTTAGGTTTTTCACGCAAGGATTTTTGCATTCCCTTTCTGAAGTTTTGTAAAGACTACAACAAATAGCATTTTGAAACTGAGAAGCTATCTTAAACTTCTCCCTTCATTCGCAATAATTGTGAATAGTACAGCCCCGAATGAATCGTTTCGTCAAATTGGAGCAGCTTATTTCTAATTTCGACCACTATAATTTTTGTCTGGTATGCGTATGGGTGCCTTATTTAGTTTCTTAAGCAATAAGATCACTTACCTGATTTACCTCAGGCAAAGTTAGATATGCTGCACCTCTCTGACATCAAAATTAAGAACTTTGTAGCGATGAAACCATACGTAAACTACCTGAGCCATAAACAGCAGTAAATTTAACAACAACAATAACTGGTTTATCTATAGGGAACATGCTACACAATATGAGAATAATGTCAATTGGGGAGACAAATAATCTGAACACGCTGTTTACTTTTTCGTATTAATTTATTTGCGGCAATCTACGATGTTTTCTTTGCGCCTAAGGACAACTTAAAAATAGGCAGCAAGGTAAGTGTGGAGAAGATGACGTCTAAATCTCGTTTTTAATTCTTCTGCTGAGAAAGAAGAGGATTACGGATTACTCGTTCATACTTAGCTTCAAAGTTTTACAAATTCGCAATATCAATTTTTTATTGCTTTCGAAGCTATTTTCAGTAGTAGTTTCAGTCTTTAGCAAATACTACATCGCTAATTATTTCATTTGGAAGGAGCTCTGTAGTTACTATTTCAAAATTTCACTGATGGCATTATCATAGTCCATCCCATTCCTCCATAATGTCTGTAATATGTGTGATTTAAAATGGAACATAAAGTCAGAAAATGTACCGCCAATTTATTGGAAGGGGAAATATAATGAAAAATAATTATCGATAAAATCTCCACTGTATCTAAACATACTTTTTGATATAGTCCTCCCCTTTATCTCAGATGTTTCAAAAGGCCCGTCAAATCATTCTTGATAAACCGAGCAAACAGACATATCTACCACATCCCCCACGGAAGCCAACTTTCTAAGATAACTCCTCCATAGAACAGGGTCATAATTTAACGATGCCGCTATAGTTTCTCTATATATTTTTCAGAGGAACGAAGCTAAACGAGGCAAACAGGAAGGAAAATAAACGCAAGCAAACATGTTATTGCTATACGCGTTTGTTCAGTTTTTCTATGTGTCCAAAGGAGCGCGATAAAGTCGTTTTACCTGAGCAAAGAAACTTTCTGGAGCAAGACTTCGTACATATAATGAAAAATTCATTTTATGCCCGGCTGCTTGTTAGAAGAGAAAAGTTACAAGGTTCTTGGCAAACCGAAAATGGAATACAGGAAGGGTGAGATTTTACGGTAGTAAACTTTATTCGTAAGTGTAATGGAAAGTTAGTAAGAAGTGCTGAACATCCCCCGCTCATGTCTCAATAGGATGTAAATAGTCCAGGAAGTATTAATTTCCCTGAGGGGCTTAGGTGTGTTTAAATACAGGAAAACTCTACATTTCCACGGATTGGGGGGATTTGTCACTAACTTATGCGTCTTATGGGTAACCATGAACCGCAAATAATTTCTAAGGAGATAATTTTCCCATATTTCAAGGGTCTTTGGAGATTCGACTAAGATGGGATCGTGGAGGTGCTCCATTGCTCATCAAAACCCTTTGTACCCATGTTTTGGCTGATTCTGGCTGTCTAATTGTCTTTTTGTCAATGCGATTAATTAAGTTTTAATTAAATCAAAATAGTGTTCCCTTTAATCTTTCGACTTTCACGGATTGGCCCAATTTTCACAGTGGAATTGATTTTGATGTTTTTGGAAATTATTCTATTCACCAGTTTTGCATAACCTGCTATGTACACGGATGAGTGCTAATATTGATTTCTTTAAAATATTCCATAGAAAGCACCACTTGTTAATTTTTTGTCGCATAGGATCGGTGATGTATTCATGAAAATGAGTGTTTTTCTCACAGGGTTGTGGTAACTAAAATGGCTTTTAGACAGTTCGAATTTGAGTTTGAATTGATCCCAAAGTCAAAAGTGATATAGAACACTCGTGTGATAATTTTTAATTTAGTTGCAAAATAAGTTTGGAAAAGTTATATTCAGTCTGTAATTGCGCCAAATTTTTTACAAAAATTCCATAGACAAACGTGCTTCCACACATGGCGACTGAGGACTTCTGTAGGGACTGTGGCCTATGCCGTGCAAATACATCTTCTATAACTATGAACTTGGCCAGTATTTTTTTTTCACCTGATGATGATGAAACAATAAATTCTGGGCAATGCTGTATTTTATCGGTATTGATTGGTAGGAGTGTGTATAGCGGACGGGCGGGTAAGACGGACATGTTGGACATAAGAAATCATTCCAAGAAATCAATTTGGGCGTGTGCCAAAGAAAAAGTACTTAAGTAAAAGTACCGAAGGCCTGAATACTTTAGTGTAAGTAGAAGTACCGGATGTATAAAAAGTACTTGTAACCGAGTACCAAGTACTACTAAAAAGTATTGAGTACTTCTTTAAGTCCCTTTTTCAATCTGCGCATGTTGACAGTATTGTAAAGAAGATTTTAGAGTTTAGTTAGGATTAATATAAGATAAGCATAAGTACCTTCTGAAAACTATAATATCCTAAACGCCGGTGCTACACGTAGAGTAAAAACTGGCACTTCTCATCAAAATGCAAATCCGATTGGTACTGAGAAAATTTTATGCAGAAATATAAAAACCACATATTTTGCTAATTTGAATTTCTTAGTAGGGAATCATATGAAATTCTCTTAACGGTTGAGACCGATAAGTGGCAAGAAAACGGTGAATATCGACGAAGGATAAATAAAACTTTTGTAAAATCTTCCGGGCTCAAAGAATGATCCTGTAATGGAAACCGGAAAGTACTAGAAAGGGGTGGAAAGCTTGCATTGAGTTTGCTCTCGCTGGATGATGGTGAAGAAGTCCTTCGTTTATTACATGTTGCGAAATTGAAAGGCTTGTATAGGTATATTATGTAGGTTCTTAATAGGCTCAGAAACACTTAAGTGAAGGTCTTGGTACTTAAGTGCAAAGCTAAGTCTTAAGTGCAAGTAAGTATAGAAGCAAGTACTTATATTCCAACTGCTAAGTAGGAAATTTCATAAGTATTAAGACTTAAATACATCATGAAAATGTACTTAAATAGTACTTAAGTACTTTCTTACTTAATATTGCTCCAGCTCTGAAAATCATTGGCTGAAAACAGTTTAAAATATGAAAGTCATAGCATTGTTCGACGCTTTATTTAGTTATTTAGCAAAGAGCACCACAATTCTAAATGCAATCTACAGTAGTCACATAAAGTTGAACTTTAAGAGAGAAATTGGGACGTTTCGCAACTATTTTTATCCCAAATGAATAAGTGGAGTTATTAAATTGCTTTTGAAAAATGTATTCAGTTTTCTATGGTATTACGCGAGTCCAAAATCTCACGGAGCCAACTCCGGCGAGTAGGGGGTTCCAGAACGCTAGTCGTCGAATTTTTCGTCAAAATAGCTGCGTAACGAGTGCACTGTGTGCTAGAGCATTATCATGATGGACCATTCAAATTTTTTACTCGTCGAAGTTCGGGTCTTTTGTGCCTGATATCCTCACGTAACCATTTTAAAACATTGCACTTATACTGAATATTCACTGTTTTAGTTCAATCCGGTATTACGTATGTGTGGAAAATGGTAAAGAAGAATTTTCTGCTTGAATTTCCTTCTATTCAAATAAATTTTGGGCTAAGTTACACCTACACGACCCCTTTCAGTTTCCGAGCAACACAGAAGAGCCTCGTATTACTCTCACTTTCAAGCAAACACTTTTAATGCCAAACATAAAATCAAAGCATTGTTAAGCTTCTTGAGGAGAAGATGCGTAAAGCTGAATATTTCAAAATCTTATAAATGTCACCATACAAAATTTGATGGTATCTTAAAAGAGTGCCATCTAAGAACATGTGCCTATGAGAATCTCCTACATCTCCTCAACGGTACGTTCATAAAATTTTATTTTCATGTTTATCCTCCAATATGTGATATCCCTCCTGCCACAATTCGTATTCGCCCTTCTCCGTATTGAAGTTGGAATACCGGAACACTAGAGGATTCAGTTCAGATCATTTTTTTTTGTAAAGGAATTCCAATAAATAGCAATTGGGACTCGGGTCACGACTCCCAAAGTCTCATCACCGAATTTTTGTATCTTAATTGTTCATTACATGACTCATAATTGATCGCTCCATTAGAATTCAATTCACGTCCTATGCTGGGCCTACAGATGTTTCATCTTCCCATTCCGGACTTTTTCCTTAACACAGGAACAATTCAAAGGAAACTAATTTCGTATCATTGTCCTCCAGTTCAGACGTAGGTCGGAGAAAGAACGTGAACACCCCAAGGGCTTTGGTTGTCGGAAAGTTAATCACACACTTCTCAAGGTGTTAGGAATGTTTGCACTATCAATATGGAGCAAGGTGACTAGAATTGCGACACCGCACCAATCTTCAGAGCTTATAGGCTTTGCGAGATTGAACGCCCAAAGGTTGATGCTCCTCCAACGGTGTATTCCCTTATCTGTGCTGAGTTATCTCGGCGTGATCCCATCAACTTTATTCTCGGGGGCTATTTTTAGACTCCTGACATTTACCGAAGACGCTAAGACAATACGGGTCGGGTCTTGAGACTTTTATTGTGTGTTTTCCGTTTCCGCCAAACTTAATATTGACAAATTGTCGGCATTGTGCTGTTGCTGTCGGGCGGGAAGGTATGCACGGATAAATCGACTCCACGTTATGGTGTGGGGGCGAAAATTTTACATAATTTCATCGGAAAAAACCCTCAATGAGACTTTTGTTTGAGATAATCTGATTATCGCGTTTTTATTATATTTCCAAATATGTGAAATATGATAATGTTTTAATGGAGATATTTGCCGGATTCGTGGATCCTCCGGCCGCCGCATTTATGAGTTTAATTTTGCCCGAGTGATTTTTATGGCTTATTTTCATATAAAATGTGCTAATTTATGATAGAGGTAATATTCGGAGACATCGACATTGGCATTCGAAATCATTGCACGTGGAAATAATAAATTTCTCACTTCCACGAAATTTTAATTGAAAAACTGTAAACTAAAATGTAAAATTGGAAAGAAAAATCTTGCTTGGTGGAATCACGAACTATAAGAGGTCAGGAATCAGAAGAGTGGTTGATCGAACCAAAAAATTGAGAAAGCTAGAAGCTTTTATCAAAATATAATTTTAACGGAGTTGACTCTTTCAAATTGAAAATAGAATTCTTTAAGTCGTCAGGGAAGTGTAAAATCTGACTAGAGTCTTCCTGTGGAAAAGTATAGATTTTCTATTGTCAACTTTAACCATTGGGTTTGGAACGCTTCTGCGAAACTGAAAACAAGTATGGGCTTAATATAGACCTTTGTGGAATACCATTGCCAACAATAAATAAGGAAAAACCTATTCCCATGGCGTAAACTTTCTGCATATGACTCTAAAGATCAATTTATAAGCGGAGGAAATAAAAATAAATTGTCCAGACAGTTTATTGGTAAGGATCTGATAAACCACTTAGAGTAGCCCAGTGAGAACATGGTAAACTGCATATCAAGGTCAATGGCTTCACCAATATGGTCACCAAATTATAATTAAAATTAGATTGGAATTTACACAGGAGATGGCAACTAAACGACGCACTGGAGAAAGTATGTATCCAGGTTCTAGACTTGCTGATGGTATATTGGCTAATAATGTTTACAATTTCTCTACCACCGGCATGTCGGAACAGAATTGTATACTGAGCTGAGCAATTATTTGTATCTACTTTTCTTAGTCTGATTGCTTTCTTTTCCTTCCAAAAGGGATCCTTTGAATACAACTTCTACACCCTTTTTCATTATTAAATAACAAAAAATCGAATGGTTCGAAATTTTACTAAGAAAACTCTTCCAGTAAACACAATTACCATTTCACAGAAAAGGTTTTTATCCCAAAAATTAAATCGAAGCACGATTAAACATCCAAATAATAATTATAATCGGCTTCCGCTATCCTTTTTTCGTCTTCCTTTATGCAAATGGAGGTGTGGCATATTTCCAGCAAATTTTAATATTTAAATTATCAGAAAAACAAGCGTGCAAAAATTCCCTGAAAGTGTCAGTGTTGATAAGGCGCGTTTTTCTTCTGAAGGTTATCGAAGTCGAGGTCAATGTTGCTAAGAAATTTCAGTTCTCAGATAATTTGTTTGTAAAGTGGTAACAAAATGAGCACCAGAATTTCATGAAAGCCTCAAGAAAATGAAATTTACTTAATTTATATATTTGGCCGAAAAGATACAAAGGCAGAGGATATCTAAAGCAATCGAAAATTTTTCTATCTATGAACTCACTAAGAGATATTTCTTCAATCAGATTAATTTATCTGCTGTCGAAAAAAACCTCGACAAGATAAGGAAATGCATTCTATTGCTATAATAAAAAAGTATAATTACTTTATCATTTTCCAAAGCATATTCACGTGCTGCCCATAACTACAGCTATCAACTGTGATTACGTAAAATTGCTCTACAATAAGTTTGCGTCTTCACCAACAACTGGCAACGTATACCTGTGGGTGATTGCCAGATTGAACGGAGACAGGTCTGATGCTAGTTGGCGCGTGGGAGGATGATTAAAGATTCTACAGCCGAGACAGGAAAATCCTTGAAATTGCACAAGAACGTCTTAAGCTATAAAAATGCATCAAAGTAGATATCTTGCGACAGTAAAAATTCCTTCTTTTATATCCTGCGGGTCTGCCAATGGAACAGAAAAGTTTTCGCTATAAAAACATCGTTCAACTTAGCAAATGAGACTCTGAAGAAAATATGAAAGTTTTGAAGAAACTTGGAATCACTTACGGAGATTTACTTTCTTAATTATAATAGGTAAAGTTTCGATTCACTGATCCGTAGAAAATTGTTTGCATAGCAGTTTAATTAATGTAAGGAGAGCAAAATAGCACTTCCCTTTCTTTCATTGTTATTCATTTATTCATTATAAAGCTTTACATTTTACTAAAAATTTAGTGTACTGGAATAACTCAGTGTCAGTATCGTCATAGGTTCTGAAAATGTCCAGTAGACGTTTAAAAAGAGTCAAAAAAAGGTGTGGGAACTTTAAGAACAAAACACTGGCAAAGATTTCTCTTCATAAGGACGAAGGATTTAGATTTTTTTCCAAAGTCACTTCACTATCAATGTTATTTTCTAATTATAGGGCGTCTGTGGGTCAGCGTACAACCCTGAGGATTATCCTTGATAGGTAGGTGACAATACCAAGTTCTGCGGCATCCCAGTATCATTATTATAATACTTGAAGATAACAGAGTCCATTGCAATACGGACAGGATATTCTAAATCCAAATAAGAAGAAATGGGTCGAAGGCATTTGAGATGTCCATCGCGACTACACAAAACTTGCCAAAGTTGTAGAGATAGGCCTATAGTTAGAAGGACCGGTTATCTTTCTCTTTCTAGACGATTAGCTAAACATGGGTGAGCTTTCATGATGATGAAAAAGTGCCTTTTAAATGGGATAAATAAAATATTTTCTTAGAAGAAGGGGAAGGAAGGGGAGCAGCAATTTAAAAGTACTCTAGCGGGGGTTGCATCATTATTCGCAGAAATCCTTGTCGCATCTGTGGCTGAAAAAAGGTTCAGGTAAATTTTAAAGAGGATCGGGCCGAGTGCACTCACTTTAATCAGGCTAAGACGAAAAGAATTCAATTTCTTCAAAATTACTTATTCGCATGCTCTTAGTCGCTATCACATACAATTCTGTGATTCCCCTTTAAGCAGTAGGGTAAGGGCGACTTGAGATAGAGCCCCCACTGAAATCTTGCTAATCCTTCCCAATTACGCTACTTATCTTTTCTCTGTTAACCAGATAGCATACCTTGGCGGTGTTGGCTGCGCCATTAAAAGGTAAAGCACACCGAAAATATCTTGAAAGGAACCCCAAAAATCGATAAAATTTTAATTAGTTTGTAAGGTACAAACAAATTGCATTTAACCGTTTTAGATAAATTAAGAACGCACTGCTAGCTTGAATACTTAATTAATCCCAAACGGAATTGGAAATATGACCAATAGCCCACTCATTAAATCAATCTGTGTCACCAGAAACGGCAAAATAGCCACCATAATCGGCATGTCCAACAACATAAAAGTATAAATTTCATCTCCAACCGCCGTTCTATCCGTAATTAAAGCTAATAAGTCGAAATTAATTAAGAGGAATTCAGAAGTCAAACTGTTGTCGGCTAAAAATACAAGACGGCGTTAATTATTTTTTCACACAGTAACCATTTGAGTGTAAATTCCCTGCCACTTGGATAGAGTATCAATTAAAATTCAAGACACAAGCCCGCAAAAGTCTCACGCCATTGCAACAAATAGAGATTGGGCACTGCTGTAGATCTATTGTGCCTGGACAGATGTCTATGATGAAGTTCTTATTAAGGTTTGAATTATTAACGGACTGAGCCTGATAGCATATTAATTGCTTACTCAATTATTCAACTTGCACGGCCGCATTCAATATCTGTTCCCATACCTTCAGGATCCCCTGTAACTACTTCCAACAAAATCCTCTCTAACAAACACACGTGATTAAAGCTAAATACAACCCTTTAATACCCCCATTACACAGGCTCGAGAATACGGTCCCAGCAAGGTTAAAACCCCCCAAAGAGCAGAACTGACCGGATTACTATGATAAAAACGTGCACAGCATCAAATGTGTGACTAGGAGTGTGTCCAAAATTTCAAAGTCCGAAATTTAATTAAATTTCTAATTAACGCCAAAGAAAGTAAGTACTCCCGGGGAGTTTGGAAAGACCAAAACGAGTCCAGCAGAATGTTGGAGAAGTGGAAAAATAAGTTTCATAATTGAATTAAATGAAGTACGAATGTAGTGATTCTACAAAAGGGAAATTAATTAACATATTTTTAATTTAGAAAATTAGCGAATTTCATTTTAAATGTTTTTGAATGGAAGCAGCTGTTTGGTTTATCAGAGAGGTATTTACAGCTGAACGTTTACTGTAAAATTTTAAAATAATATTTTTCTACTGCATGTAGAATGTTTAATGTTTTCTGAAAAGTTGTGAAGTTAGTGGCAGAAGCGTTCTCTATTGTAAGGTCTAAAGCTTGTTCGTTCGGCTACTGTTGTATTATGAAAAATTTGCTAAATTTCATAAGGTTACTGAGAGCAGTAAATTATATTACGTAATTCTAGGTGTTTATGTGGTATTGGTATGGTATCCTTCGCAGGTATAAAACACATAAAAAACCTCACAGAAATTACATCGAAAATGAATTTGTCTTTTGTTGACTTACCTTTCATGTCATCATTATAATCACTGCCTAAGCTGCTATTCCCG
>QYTT01090230.1:44057-54979 GCA_006980735.1 Dasypogon diadema
ATTCTAGGTGTTTATGTGGTATTGGTATGGTATCCTTCGCAGGTATAAAACACATAAAAAACCTCACAGAAATTACATCGAAAATGAATTTGTCTTTTGTTGACTTACCTTTCATGTCATCATTATAATCACTGCCTAAGCTGCTATTCCCGTGGTATTAGCCACCTTCATGGGTATTGAATGAGAATGAATTTTGAAAAAACATCAGGAATTATTTTAACCTAACAAATGATCTACAGAACTATTCCTCTATCAATTCGACTATCATTCTGGGCATAATAAACGGATTTGCTGCCACACTTGTTGCACGGTAAACTCCACCGTAGAAAGGGTGAGTGCAAGAGGGAGCGGATCTTGTGTTCTACAAAGGGAGTGATGATTCACGTGACCCTATGCAGCAAGCAAGATCGATTGAAGGGTGATGGATCGGGCGACATTGTCTGATCACATACCATATACAATTTTTAGTGAAATATGGATCCAGAAGAAGAGAGCAAAAGAGGCTTGTAAGAATTTCTCGGAACATGGATATGCGGCAAAGTACACCGAGGCGTTGGAGACGAATCTGATATAAAAGGTGAGGAAAACAACTGTGGTATCTATCACAGTTAGCTATGAATAGCTCACTTCGGAAATACCTTCCGCCCTCTTACATTTTCAGATAATTGGAATCCCACTCGCTGGTGAAATAAGAAACTAGAGGGCCTAAAGAAAGGGGTAAGACGACCCTGTAATAACATCATAAAAAATAATGAACCGCAGGCATGGAAGGACTATAAGGTCAAGAAGTTAGAGCTGAAAAGACTTGTTCGACGACGAAAATGGAAGTCGAAGTGAGAACTCTGCTCGAACATGGAGACTATGGGTCCTGTCGTGATTGTCTATTATCGATTGAAATCGGCTTTTCAATAAAACCAAAATTACAAAATGTTAAAACCCTTTTATTATTGATTTCAGTTAATAGTCATTAAATGGATTCCATTTTCCATGTGTTCCAAAAATTCCTTATCATAAGTTCAATTTTATTGAAGAGTCGATTTCGATCGACAGTCGGCAATCATAATATGCCTCCAAGGCGATTCACCTAAGCTTGTAACCCCTACTTTCATTAAACGGTTTAAGTGGAAAAATTCTATCGATAATCGAGTCGAGGCCTGCTGAATGTTCACCTCCAATACTTGTAAAAATATTTACATTGATCAGAAAATTGGTTAAGTCAAGTAAACTTTAAATCAATCAGTTGACTGTGAAAGGTTGTTTACAAAACATGAATTGCCCCGCTGAAATACAACAATAATCGAATTTGCACCGGTCTTCAGTTTTGCCTAGATTTATTGCTACAAAACCACCCTGAACTGGACTCCCTGGCAATAGCCATCACGCTCCATCGATATTATATCGCCATCAAGATACTTCTGTTTGTGCGGCGAATTTAACCAAATTACAGGCGTGAGGAAGCTAAAAATAGCCTCAGATGAGATTTCGTTATCTTTCATGGCACTTCTTGCTTAGTCATCGAAACAGTTCAGGTGGAAAATTTAAATATGTTACGGCAACAGTGAAAGTAAACTGCAAAAAGAAGAAAAGGCAACAACAAAAAATGTTAGCCAAGATCCTTAGGGAACAACTTAGGTGCACGTGACCGAATAGTACGATGGAGGCACGTTCCTTCTTCAGATAATGTCGAAAAAATTAAATGGCGAGCACAAATGTTACACCTTACACACATTTAAAACGGGAGCATATTGAGGCGGAATTTTGACACTTTTATTAAAAAGGGGATGTCACCTCACCGCTGTTTAAAGGTGAAGCAACGGATAATCTCCTCTTCATTCGCCTTCCATCTTATTTGTGATGCCTGAACCTGGACCCTTCTCATATTTACTGAAAACTTGGTTATATGATCTTTAATGCCGTATTTCATTCTGAATGGGAGGGAGCAACAAATACGTGATTTTATTATATTTTTGTGAAATGAGAAAGACATTTAATATGGGGGAATAAAAAAGCGTTTTTATGGTTATCAAGGCTTTACTAGACAACTAGACCGCATAATCTTCCAATCCGGATGTGACAAACAGGACATAAGAATAAAAAGGAGATAACACTGATAAGGATGAGAACAATATAAACACATCATCCCTTTTCACATCGTTACTGAAAATTTATTCAAGTGTTCTTAGCGTAGTTGAATAAAATCCCTGCAGTGGAATTTTGAGTTCAAATTGTGCAGATTATCGTTATCTGTACAAGTGGTAGGATTCGTGGTTCGCGTCAGCTCAATAATGGATTTATGAGACACAAGCGAGCTCGCATATATCCACCTGCCACTAAGGACTGGAACTTAGAAAAACATGTTCATGTTTGGGAAGATGATTAAATAGAATATTTTCAAGTATTTCAGACAAGACAGACAGAATACTGATTGGATGAAAATCTTTAGGATTGACAGCATTGTTAATTTTGCTCATAGGAACAATTTTCGCTACTTTCCAAGCAGAAGAAAAGCCAGGGGTAATTCTAGACATGTTGAGGATGTTAATCATATGACCAATCAGGGTAGATTGAAGTAAATCTATGAATCTCAAGTCAATATCATCAAGTCCGACAGAAGTGGATTTAATGAGTTTTGGGGCAAAAGTCCTAGATCAGGTCTAGTTACATTACGAAATGAAAATCTACTAGTTTTATTAAGGTAATTGTTACCCTTATTGTTACTTTTTCCTGATACTCATGATTGATAAAAATAGGTGTTAAGGACGTTGTACGCTCACGATATCTCTTTTTGAGACCCAAATCACGAATATTACTCCATAAAATTTTACTTCGTAAGGAACAATTAAGTTTTTTTTGGCACGCATTTCGTTCAGCTACACCTACGTAGTCTGTCCCATAAACACGTGAACTGAGGTCATAAAAACTATATATTTTACGAAATTTAGGATACATCAAAATACTCCCCATATGTAACAATGCACTTGACCCATTTCCGTTTCCATTGTTCAAGGCATTCCTGGAAGTCCTCAGAAGTCAAGCTTTTAAGCTGCCTGGTCGTTTCACGTTTTATCGTTTCCACATCGACCCCCACATGACTTTTTGCACTTCGGTAACAGAAAAAAATCGCAGAGAGCTAAGTCCAGTGAATAGGGAGGGTAATCCAGCGTGGTGATCGAATTACGGGCTAGAAACTGGCGAACAATCACTGATGAATGTGACGGCGCATTGTCGTGATGTGATGCAGCAGCCATCCATTACCATTATACAAATTAGGTCGCATCCAATGCACACGATCCCTCCCACAACCGCTTGAGAATCTGCACGTAGAAGGCAGCATTCACTGTTCGTTCTTCAGATAGAAATTCATGATGGACAATATCGTGAATGTAAAAAAAAACACAGGCAGCATGGTCTTAAGTTTTGATCGGCTTTTTGGACATTTCTTCGTTTGTGATTCTTGTTGATAAGAACAAAAAACAAGCACCACAAAAAAATCCTAACTTCAGTTGTATGCTTGCCTTGACATGTTGCATACCATGTATTCCATTTTCTTTTCCTTGAGAATATCACAGGTGATTTCAATGTACATAAGAGAGACACTCTCAGCGATGAGCGTCAGACAAGATACGTGTTAAAATCCCTAAAAATAAATTCAGATCTTCAGATCCAAGACCACTAAATTGATAAATAAATTTCATGAGTTATGTTCTGCTTTACTGAATAGACTCGTCCAACAATTGGCATTATAAAACGAGATTATTACTCTATGGAATGTTAGCGAGTTAATTGATCCGCTGCCAACTACGCACATAAGTGTAAAGCTTTTAAGCTGTCTCTCTTACTAAATGTATATTTGCATATATTTTTCTCACGAAGGCTTTCCAACTAAAAGTGGCAGTGAAGCTATTAAGCTCTACTTTTGGTTATATATTGCCGTCAGCGCGCTTTTCTAGTCCTATCCCGAAATACCATTCATTTATTAACTTTGGAACTTGATCTTTGTTCAACTGCCCTTCTGCAGCCTCCATTCTAACAGCGATTCACTAAGACAGCATTGTTCTCAACCTCTCCATCCAAGGCCTTCCATTTAATGGAAGTTTAAACCCCCGTTTTGAAATCTTGGTATACTTCCTACTACCACAGGTAGGGAACACGAACCCAGTTTACTCATTTACTATAACCTGCAATCATGAAGTCAAGGTAATAAGCGCAAAAATAAATAAAAATTTCGTACCATGTGCGCGGTACATTTAGCAAGTCATTGGCTCTTGCGCTTAGCATGACAATAGAGAATATTTCTAAATTCTGTTAAGATCGATTGACACCTCACTGACGGTGTTAAGTTGCTTTGAAGTGGACAAATAATAACCATGAGACGGAAAACAGTTCTGCGTTTCAACTATTTACTTTCTTGGCCAAAAAAACATCTGAACTAAAAGCACTTTGAATAGAACGTTTTAGAATTCTAATTAAAAGTCTTTCAGGACTAATAAACGAGAGGTCATAAAAATTTAACTGTACGACTGAAAGTCAATAGAAATTCAATTCCGGGAAGAGACATATGCGAACATAAGAATTTTATGCTTGAAATCTCATCAAGATTTGCGCCAATCGTTAAGTTGTTTACCACTTTTACTGCCTTAATCGCACATATGCTATTAAATTCTCTTAAGCAGGCAGGCACTTGGTAAATAAAGCTATTTAAAAATATCTTCTGGAAATCTCTCTTTTATTTGATTAACTTGACTGCGTAAATAATTTATTGTTTTCTTTAGTCCTTTAATAATGACACGAAACGCGACATGGAGACAATTATCCTCTTTTTAGTATAGCACAATATTCGTAGGATGTACCCGTTCTGGAAAGATTTTCCACCAGGACCTTATGGGGTTGAAATTGAAATTACTTTTTTACTGTTACGACTGCCAGCCAACCAGTTCCTAAGGCATTTTGAAATGTATTCATGCGATACTCTTTGATGACTCCCTGAACATCACTGTGATGAATATATGGAGGGGGTATCCCATAAAAGTTGTCTTCAAGAAAATGGCACAAATTTTTGAAGTCGATATATTCATCTCTTTCCATCTTTAAAGTCAAACTGAACTGTAGTCGAATTCTAGATATTGTTCTTCCAAAAAAATTTTTTAAAATTTAATTTCACTTACTTTATCATACTCTACATAACAAAAAATCCGAAAATTGAATCATATTTTAAATTTTGGCGCCTGCTTCTACCGTTAGTATGACACATGACATGCAGAAAATGGACAGATATAGACCGAATATACCTTTTTCTTGCCGGCGTTGTTAGGCGGGATATTTAAACAATTAATTTTGTGACCAAAAAATCATACCGAAGAAATATTTGGAAAAGAGGATTGGTAAGGAAATTGCAAGGAACACTTAGCTTTATAGTCTTGGAGTCTACTAAAGAGGAAATGTCCTTGGGGATGCATAACATTGCGGGAGATAGTTATCAACTAACAGGGGCTAAGGATCGCGTTGCATTTAAGATGATAGGAGAACAAAATTCAAAACTGGAATCTCGATATTGACCGAGGGTATCTCTGATAATCATTAAAGATATTTTTGACCAAAATGAATTTTAAAGGTCCGCATTTCATTCACTATTTTTACCACTAATTAGACCCATCCGATACAAGGAGAATTCCTCTATAATTTTAAACATACAAATTAAATTCTCAATTTCACCTATGCTATTATTAGTGTAGATTCGAGAAGAGTATTTTATCTTCAAAGCATATCGTGGTAAACAACTTTCTCAATTAGTAACACAGCACATGCAACCGGAGGAGGTGGAGGTGTATTACCTCAAGTTATTCATTCTGTACAGCTTTGAAACAATCACCGCAAACACAATTACCTCATTAGATTCATTAAAGAGCTAAACAAGGCAAAGCATGCAAACGTAAACATTTGCCTTACTCAAAAGAAGTTTTCAACTGAAGATCTCAAGGGCTTGAGAAAGTAATTGCTCTCCTTAGGAATTGTTAATCAAGAGATCGGTAGGGTCTAATGCTATAATTTGCCTCATACTTTTAATTACTATATACATATATATATGTATGCTCTCCTTTCCTGAAGATATAGACGCATTAAGTGATAGGGGGGATGGAATGGAGTACCTATACTAAATTCCCCTTACCCCACGATACCTGCAAAATTTTGCCATCACAGCACTTTAGGTAGAGATACTTCGTAATGCTGTCGACTAATGATAAAGGAAATTGCATTCTACCCTAATAACGCTAGCGGCTGCACATAAAGAGCTCTTGCTTTTAACTTAATCGAAAAGCAATTGGGTAGGGCGTTTTAATTTTCCACGGAAATTTTCTCATAGAATTGCAACTTAAAAATTTTAACGATGGATGGGGTGGGATGATGCGGGTGCTTCGGAAAATATGAAATTTAGTAAAGTGAATAAGTTTTGGAAGAAAAGAGATCAAACTTTTAAAAATAAATTTTCCAAATTTAACGAATTTTTTTTCTTTCACTTAACACATACGCAGGGTCCTCCCCTCTGTGGCCACTACTAATTCAAGCTGGTACCGTCTAGAATCAGGGATTTTTAGAAAAAATTATGGAGACTGCATTCTATCAGGAAGAAGTAGTATCAGTTTTTGGAGTCCGCATATCCTTTCGATATGCCTACCATTTCTATGATGTGAGCTGAACAACAGGACATGTGTGAACCCTTTGTTTGCTTGGAACTTATCCGAGATGGTATAACAACACTATCCTCATGGTATTCATGGAATCAGTTAAATAGACTGTAACAAAGAAGATAGATAGATATTCTATTCTATTCTATTCTAATAAGGAATAATAGGGTCTCTTTGTCATTGGCTTTGAAATCTTCCATTGGACTTTGCCTATCGTAGATCATGCAATACCTAATGTCTTTTTCTACACTTAGATACTTCTATAGGAGTTTGTATGAGGCATAAGTAAATTCTACAAATCGCGATACAACTTCTCACACAAATATTCATGTTATTTTTTGGAATAAATGGACATGTGGCTACAGTGCCACTAAGGATCGTAGAATGGTCAATTCTGAATTGTACACAACCATTTGTTATATATATATATATAAACTCCATCAGCAATTAGCAAAGGGAATTTCAATGTTTGAGACTTGCTTACTTAATCGACTTTTGATTTATGTCTACTCTCTTCAAAAATCATTTTTCCGTCATCATTTAATGGTAATGAAATAAATCTTCAGTCATAATTTCTAGTTCTTATTTAGCATTGATCTGTCCCACAACAACAACATTAAATCAAGTGCAAATGATATAAAAACGATTTTCCGGTCATAAATTCAACCATATCGGGTGCCAGTTTGAACAGCCACTTACTTCGTTATACTCTACAGACTTGACCAACAAATTAGTCTGGCTTATCGATAATGTATTGCTGCAACAGGCAATTATCCACCTAAGTTTGTGCAGCATATCAATTAAAGCAATTCAATCTCAGGCTTATCTCAATATTTTTACCATTAATTACTACAGTTTTACTATGTGGTAAGGGCAAACAACATGAAATCATCATAAATTTCACTAAAGCGATAAGAGTATGCAGCATTAAGTTTCTGTATACATTTTACTTTAAAGCTGACTCATTGTTTTCACATATTAACACTAACTTTTATATATATTTCTCACGGTGGGTTTGAATCAGTTCAACCACCTCACTCAACTAGAAACAGGCATCACAAACGTGTCACCTCTAAACACATAAAGTACGAAGTGCAGTCCAAGTATTCGTGGCCTAAGGTAGAGGGAGGAGTGAAAGAGGAAAATATATATATATATATTCTTCCTTGAAGTCCAGCAGTAGAAGACCTTCAGTATCTCAGAAAACTGTTGCCATGACCTTTCTGGTGCTTTGTGTGACCTTCGCATCTTTCTTCGGAGCAATGCCATTCCATTGAATCCCTTTTGGACAAAGATTCATAGTAAACAACCATAGTCTCATATCCTGTCACAATCCTATAGAGAACACTGTCTACGTCGTCATTACACAACTCTAAAAATTGCTGACAGCACTCAACTCCCCGTACTTTCTGCACTGAGGAACCCATCTTATGAATCAAGAGTACGCTTGTTTTCGATATACCGATTTGTTCTGCGATTTCTCTGGCCTTTAACCGCTGGTCCGTCAGAAAAACGTGAACCAACCACCATAGTCTGTTCGATTTTTTTAGGAAAAGGGTGAGTAAGCTATCTTAAATAAATCCCGCTAAAAAAACTGCAAAAACCTCAAAAATCAAAAAGTTTTCGAATTAAATTACCTAACTCTGTAGGCGTTTTTATGAATTTTAATTTAAACTTGGAAAATTCTTCAAAATTATGAAATTTCACTCACAACTAAAACGACATCAAATGAAATGCTGAAAAGTCCAAAGCCGACATCTGAACGCAATAACGCATACCCACTAGCAGTTTTTTATTTTAATAATTCTGGCATATGAACTCATGAAAAATATATAAGCGCCGCACATAAGTCTCTTTAAATTCCAGCAGCAGCATAAGGGCTGACTTAAAAGCCTAACTCCTGTGGGAGATGAAATTCCTGCAGTTGACAGGAATATTTACGTGTTCAATTTCTACCTTACCGAGTGCTTTAAGGCAATATTCAAAACCTTTGCCGAAACCAAGAAACATGACGTACTCTGGGAAGAATTCAAATGACTCAGCAACACAAACGAACACATTTGAAAGAATTCAGAAAGGATTCTGAAATTGTAGAAATACCAAACATTTAACAGTCGTTATGTTAAGACTTAAATAAAGTTGTTACAAAAAGCTTGTAAAAATCCATGTCATTGGAAATTCATGAATTACTCTTTGGTACATTCTTTCATTGATGGAAATGTAAGGATAAAAATAAGGTTTCATTTAAAAATTGATTTTTTACCGTCGTTCTACTTTGTTTCTCTGTTCTCATAAGTTTATGGCAACTTTCACATAGTATCATACCATTTGCATTACCTTTTTTCATCAACAGTCTCTGTTACCTTACCCTTTGCATTACTATGTCATTGATGTTAGTGAGTGTTGCTATTCTTCGGTGAAATTATTCATTACCGTGTTCATCAATTGCTCGATTTCCTTTCCTACTGGGATCCAACTGCACAAGAGGTTTATTACATATGTATAAATCATTCAAGTAGAAGGCTACAAAGGAGCGATAATTGTGTGACTGAGTTTTACGCTTGCTCAAAATTTCCAAGGATGTCATGGTGATTACAATCTTTGTCTTCTTCTTTAAAAAATTCCTGAACAAAAATGTTATTTTATTTATGGCTTCTGGGTGCAATAGAATTTTATATGGCATATTATTTCCCTTTGTTCGACATTTTAATTAAATTTTATTAAAGTGAATAGGGAAGCTCGCAAACGTTCCCACATATTAAGGTCATAATACAATTTCATCATAGCAGTTGTATCCAAAATGGCAATCAACCTCGAAATGAATAAAAAAAAATGCGGGATATGAAAATCTAATAAAACACACTCGCATGATGTTGTGCGGTTTCCGAAGTATTCATTATTTCTGGAACTTCTGAACCACACATTATATTTTTCGTTTGAACAGCACGATTTCAGGAGTTCCAGATATCTATCGAGATAGGCACGTATTCTTATGACTGAATAATATATTTTGTTTGACTGATTGCCCATAAGGCAAACGGAATTCCCAGGAATTTTACAAATTGATTTTCCTCATAATTAGGAGTCTTCTGAATTTCAATGGAAAATTTCTCTGATTCCATTTATCCTATATGCTTGAAGAATCATTTTTAGAGCAATCTCTATGAGAGATTCTGATCAGAAATTTGCTTTGTTGCTAAAGAGATCTCTGGGGAAATCATAGCATAAAATGGCAATGAGTTAAAAACCTACAAAAGTCTAAAAAAAATAGGGAAAAGAGAAATATGAGATTTTTTTTAATTGCCGCGAACGATAATGCGTTAATGTGAGTAAAGGTTTCAATTAAAATTAGAGCAGCTTGCACTTGCTAACTTGCTTGATGTATAAAACAAATAGGACTCCATTATATGTGGAGTAAACTTACTATAATGGTTATGTAATTTTCTCTGAGATACTTCTGAAAAAAAAAATTCCGGCACGGTAGAATAGCTAAAAATAGCCTAAAGTTAATCACACCACATAGTGACATAGGGAAATTCATGTTCTGTCTAAAGAAGCTTACAAATAGAAAAGCTCCGGGATCTGACAGCATTTTTGAATAACTAACTAAAGGGGTTATGGTCCAGCTGATGAAACATTCTACCCACTAATACTTCACATGCGAAATAAGAAGATTATGCCCGATAGTGGGTAGAAATCAGTTATAGTTCCTGTTCACAAAAATACATACTAATTACAGAGGAAGCGAGAATTGGAAGTCTCTAAAATGGAAATCCTACGTTCTATTTATAGTGATCACTGAGGTAGACTTTATCAATATAGCAAAGGATAAACCATAAACCAGTGTACTAATCTGGATATTTTAGTAAAATGTGGCGGGCCTAAATAACTTCGCCACGTATTTAAAATGGAAAAATACAGGGTACAAAAGTACATCCAAGGATATTAGAAAAGTTGGAAAACTCTACTGTCTTTTCTACGTTCCCGAACCATACATTACAACTGGTCTGATTCGTCACATGGTATATACTATTCCTCCATTTATGCTATTAATTCCTACTTCATCTATTTTTTCATTTAATTTAATTAGCTTGTCGCCTTTATGTCTGCTATAAATGAAATATGAAGCAATACTCCAACCACATTTTTCTATACCGTGATTTAACTCTTCGTTGCGGAATACCACAGGATTCTCTGCTTAGACCATTGGTGTTCAGCTTATTTATTAATGATATCCTG